>BQNB010196478.1:0-11285 GCA_026074375.1 Tanacetum coccineum | reverse complement strand
TTAGGATATGGTGATTATCAGATTGGGAATGTTACGATATTAAGGGTTTACTACGTGGAAGGACTTGGACATAACTTATTCTTTGTTAGGCAATTTTATGATTCGAACCTTGAAGTTGCTTTTCGTCAACACACCTACTTCATTCATAATCTAGAAGGTGTTGATCCATTGACTGGATCTTGAGGCAACAATATGTATACTCTGTCTTTTGGAGATATGATGGTGTCCTCTCCTATATGTCTCTTGTCAAAGGCCTCAAAGACTAAGTCTTGGTTGTGGCACCGACATCTATCTTATCTGAACTTTGGTGCAATCAACCATTTAGCTAGACACGGTCTTGTTCGAGGTCTTCCTAAGCTAAAATTTGAAAAGAACCATCTGTATTCTGCTTGTGCAATGGGAAAAAGCAAGAAGAAATCCCACAAACCTAAATCTGAAGACACCAACCAAGAAAAACTTTATCTTTTGCGCATGGATCTTTGTGGCCCAATGCGTGTCGCAAGTGTTAATGGAAAGAAGTACATCCTTGTCATTGTCGATGATTACTCTCGATTTACATGGGTAAAGTGCTTAAGGTCAAAAGATGAAGCTCCAGATTTCATAATCAAGTTTCTCAAGATGATCCAAGTGCGGCTTAAAGTACATGTCCGATGAATCAGAACAAATAATGGAACTGAATTTGTTAATCAAACTTTGCATGAATATTATGAGAAGGTTGGCATCTCTCATGAAACATCCGTTGCTAGCTTTCCACAGTAAAATGGTGTCGTTAAAAGACATAATCGTACGCTAATTAAAGTTTCCCGTACAATGTTGATTTATGCAAAAGCTCTGTTATTTTTATGGACAGAAGCAGTTGCTACCACATGTTATACCCAAAATCATTCCATCATACGTCTTCGTCACGGCAAAACACCATATGAGCTTTTACATGAAAAACTTCCTGACTTATCATTATTCTACGTATTTGGTGCACTTTGTTATCCGACAAACGATAGCGATAACTTGGGCAAGTTACAACAGAAAGCGGATATTGGTATTTTCATTGGCTATGCACCCACAAAGAAAACATTTCGAATTTACAACCGACGTACCAGACAAATCATCGAAACAATTCATGTATATTTTGATGAGCTGACAACGATGGCTTCTGAACACAGAAGTTTAGAACCCGCGTATTATGAAATGACTCCTGCAACAATCAGTTTAGGACTCGTGCCAAACCCTCCTCCTTCAACACTGTTTGTACCACTGATTTCAAGCTTTAGGTATATATAAATAATAATACTACTTATATTAACCAAACCAAATCAAGTGACCCTTGAAAAGGTTTATAGAAAGAAAATCAATGAAATCCGAGTAGTATATGATATTCCCGGGTCGTTTTTCCCAACGAGGAGTGCAAATTTGAGAGTCGAAAGTCGGTTTGAATATTTGATGTTTGAATTCAAAGATTTTGGTTTGGTTTTTTCTACTTCCACGGAAAAAGCAAAAAAAGTCAAGTAAAACTAAAACGAGACAATACTAATCAAAAACGTAAACTTGATTCAAAACCCGTTCTTTAAGAAAACCAAAACTACAAATTAAATACTACAAATTTAACCCTACAAATGCAAATTTAATTTTTAAATGTCCTAAATGATAAAAGAAAATTAAAAAAATATTTTTTTTGACTTTTTAATAATTTTTTATGAATTAAAAACAGATTTACACTAAATAAAAGATTAAAAATAGTAAACTAATTTAGAAAAATCTGAAAAATTTATAAAAAGTAGCTTGAACAGTGCTAAATCTGAGAAAAATAAAAGGGAGAAACCAGCTTATCACAATAAGCCGGGAATAAACCAAAAAGGGCTTATAGCTAAACTGACTAAAAAAATGTTAAAAGATTAAAGTGTGCAAAGGAAAACAGAAAAGACCCAAGGGCACGTTTGGTAGCAGAGTGTGTGTTAAAATGCTTGGTTGAGGGTGGTAGAGGTCCAGGGTTCGAGCCTTGGCTCACCTTGGGCTTCCTACTTTCCCAAACATTTTTATTTTGCAATTTTTTTATGAAAAAGCTTTATACAACTAAAATAAGCAATTTTTGTGAAGTGACTTTTTATAAAAACCTATAAATAAGCTAGGAAAAAGCAAAAATAAGCAGGCACATTTCATTTTGAAACTAAGACTAAATGGTTTAACTGTTTGGCTTCTTTAGACTAAATAAGCTATCATGGAAACAAATAAGCTACCAAGGAACACTTAACCACACCTAGTAAGCACTAAGGACAGAAATTTAACAAACAAAATAAGCTGGAATTCTCAAATAAGCAAATAAGCAGATTGCAATAAAAACAGTTTCAAAGGGCCAACAAGCTACCTTTAAGCTAATTTTTCAAAGCCTTAATGGATCCTTATGGCTTAAAGGCTTATACCACTGAAAAGCTTGTCCAACAAGCTTTCTAAATCAGCAAAGAAAAAGGAGTTTGAAACTCAACTAAGCTATGAAAAATGCTTATGAAAGTGGTTGTTCACACTTAGTATATGCTGAGTCCTTTTTTTTTAACTTTCAAAATCACTACTTTTAGCTTAAAAATAAGCTAACAAACAGATCCTTATGGACTTAGGACCACCAAACAGAACAAATTTAGACATCAAAAAACACATAACAACTTTCAAAAAGCATTTTGAAATTCGGGATAGGCCACAATAAGCAAATGAAAAAGCAGTTTTTCAAGTTTTCCAACACTTAGCAATTTTTTGACAGTTTTCTACCAAGACACAAACAACAAATGCAGACCTATTGGACTTTGTTTCTACCTTGTTTTAACACTTGAACAAACACATAACCATCACAAATACTCAACAAGCAAAGATCAAATCATATGAACTGATTTATCTAACAAAATTCTCACAAATTCAAACAACAAATTATATAAACTATGATTTTGAGAATTAACACTTAAAAACTTCTAACAACTAGATTTTATGATGAATTAAAGTTAAACTAAGATGACCCAAAAGGCACAACCATTTCTGACCCATTTTGACCCATCAAACCAGTTTTAAAACTTGATTTCAACATTTTAACTTGATTAAAACTGATTTAAGCTAAAATTTCCAAATACCAGATGTTAATAAGTTCTAACAGCTATAATAAGCAAATTTCTAACACAAATAAGCACTTAAATAAGCTAGAACAAATTATGCTAATTTATAAGCTACTTTGACTGATTTTTATAAAAACTTGCACAACTGATTTTTAAACTACAACCTAAGTATTTTAAGCACTAAACATATATAGAAAGCTACTATAAGCAGATTCAAGCAATAGATAAGCACCAATAAGCAGTTTTTTTTTTTTTGTTTGTTTTTTTTGATTGCTTGTTGTTTTTTTTTTGTTTTATTAGTTGTTTTGTTTGATTTTTATTTTTTGTTTTTGTTATTCTTGTTGTTTTTTTTTGTTTTTGTTTTTGTTTTGTTGTGTGTGATTTGTTTTAAATTGTTGTTGTATATATTGTATTTTGCTCGTGTGCGTATTGCTTTTTTTCTTTTTCTTTTTGTTATTTTGTTTTTTTTTTGATTTTGTGGGTTCTGTTTTTCTTTTTTTTTTGGTTGTTGTTGTTTTTGTTAATTTTTTTTTGTTTTTTTTTGTGTGTATTGTGGTTTGTTTGGTCTTTTGTTTTTATATGTTTTTTTTTGTTTTTTTGTTTGGTTTTTTTTTTGTTTTTTTTTTGTTTTTGTTATTTTTGTGTTTATATTTTGTTGTTTTGTTTGTTTTTTTGTTTGTTTTTTTTTCTTTGTGTTTTTTTTTGTTATGGTTTTATTTTTGTTTTTGTGTCTAGCTTGTATTTTTTAGTTTTGGGGGGGGTTTTTTTTGATTTTATTTTTTATTTTTGTTTTTTATGATGTTTTGTGTTTGATTTTTTTTGTTTTTTTTTTTGTTTTCTGTTTTTTGTTTTTTGTTTTGTTTTGTATGTGTTTCTTCGATTTGTAGTTGGTTTGGTTTTTTTATGTGTTATTGGGTGTGTATTGTTTTTTTTTTTTTGTTTTTGTTAGTTTTTTTTATTTTGTTTTGTTGTTTTTTTTTTGTGTTGTTTTTTTTTTAGTTTATTTTATTGATTTCTTGTATTTTTTGTTTTGTTGTTTTTGTTGTTTTTTTTTTGTTTGGTTTTTTTTTTTTTTGTTTTTGTTTTTATATGTTTTTTTTTTGTCTTTTATTTGATTTGTTTTTTGTGGTTTGTTTTTTTGTTGCTTGTCTTTTTTCTATTTTTTTTTATTTTCTTTGTTTTCTATTGTTTTTTTTTTTTGAGTTTGTATGTTTGGTTTTTTGTTTTGTTTATTTTGATTTTGTTGTTTTTGTTTTTTTTTTTTTTTTGGTCTTGTGTTTATCATTGTTTTTGTTTGTTGTTTTGTATTTGTTCGTGTTTTGGGTTTATTTTTTAAGTTTTTTTTTTTCTTGTTTGTTTTTTGTTTTTTTTTATTTTTGTTTAGATTTTCTTTATTTATTTTTTTTTTTTTGGTTTGTTGGTTTTTGGTTTGTATTGTATTTTGTGCTTGTATGCCTTTTTTAATATTCTTTTTTTTTGTTGATGTTTTTTAATTGTTTTTATTTTGTTGTTGCGGTTTGGTTTTTGTTTCGTTTGTAGTTTTTTGTGATTTTGAGAGTGTTATTTTAATTTAAATATTTGTATTTACAGTTTTGGTATAGAGTTTGTGTAATATTATGGATTTTGTTTTATAATTTTTTTTTTTTTTTTATTTTATTTTGTTTTTTTTTGTTTGTGTCTTTTTTATAGATATTTTATTGATTATGTATTTCTTATGGTCTTATTTTTAAATGTTTGAGGTTTTTTTTAATAGAATTATGTTTGTATTAATAGGTTAATAAAATAAAAAATATGAATAAAACATATTTCTAATATTTTAAAATAAATATTATAAAATAATTATAGAAACAAAAATATAATAAATAATAAAAAAAAAAAATATAAAAATTAACAAAATAATAAAAAAAAATACTAAAATATAAAAAAAAAAGTATTAATTAAAAAATATATCAAAAAAAAATAAAAATATATAAAAAAAAAAAATATAAAAAAATAAAAAAAAAATAAAAAAAAAATATAAAAAATTAATAATAAAATATTAATAAAAATATAAAATAAATATAATAATAAAAATAATAGAAATAAAAAAAAAATATTAAAAAAAAAAAATACATAACATAAAAAATAAAAAAAAAAAACAAATAATAAAAAATATTAAAATAAATATATAATAAAAAAAATAAAATATAAAGAAAAAATTAAAAAAAAAAAAAAAAAAATATTAATAAAACAATATAAATAAAAAAAAAAAAAATATAAAAAAAAATAAAACAAAAAATATATAATAAAAAAAAAAATAATTGAACAAAAAAAAAAATAAAAATCAAAAAAAATAATAAAAAAAATTAAAACAAAAATTAAAAAAATAAATAATAAAAAAATAAAAAAAAAAATAAAAAAAAAATAAAATAATAAAAAAAATAAAAAATTAACTAAAAAAAAAAAAAAAAATAAAAATAAAAAAAAAAAAAAAAAAATTAAAATAATATAATAATTTAAAAAAAAAAAAAAAAATAAAAATAAATTACAAAAAAAAAAATAAATAAAAACAAAAAAATAAAATCTAAAGATAAAATAATAAATAAAATAAGATTAAATAAAAAACAATAAATTAATAATAAAAAAAAATAAAAATAAAAATAAAAAAAAAATCATTAATAAAATAACAAAAATACAATAAAAAAAAAAAAATAATAAATATTAAAAAAAAAAACATAAAAAAATAAAAAAAAAATAATATGAAAAAAAATTAAATATGCAATAATTTATTTAAGCTACAAATGGTAAAGACCAGATATCTAACAAGTATAATAAGCAATATTAAGCAGATTTCAACAACTAATAAGCACTTTAATCAGCTAGAACAGATTATGATACTAAATAAGCTAATTAGACAGGTTTTAATGAAAACTAGAACTAGTGATATCTAAGCTATAAGCAAGCATACATAAGCATCCAATAACATAAATAAGCAACAATAAGCAAATATAAACAGCTAATAAGAAGAAAATAAGCAAATGAATAGTAAATGCTAAAAATGGAAAATGGAACTTACAAATGTCTTTGCTCAAAACAAGGCTAATTAAGCTTTTAAAAGTTGATCTACAAGCTTCAGCTTATCAAAGATAAGCTGGTGGTGTCCATAAGCCCGTCCCTTTTTGGCTTATCATCCATTTAATGCTGAGGTAATTTAAGGAGTGGATTTTTGGTTGAATTTCTTAAATACTTAACAGTTTAAGGTGCTTAATGAAAACATATTATATAAAAGTTCAATAAAGAGCTTATGAAGAGCTTGTTAAACACTTTTATAACATAAAATGCCTTAATCTTTAAAAACTTAATTTAACATAAAACTTTAAAATTTCATTAAAACTTAAAAACAATACAAGGCTTTCAATAAAAGTACAATAAATTAAACCGAATATAAGCTGAAAGATTAAAAACTAGATATTAAACTACTTATCCCCAAAGGCTTACAAGAAGGCCTATTTATACTAAAATACTCCTAAGTCTTGACCTTTGAAGTGTGTTTTCTGTGTGAGGAGAAATAAAAGTGTGTTTCTTGTATGAAGGGAAGTCTAAAATCATCTCAGCCTTCAATCTTGAGTGTCCACCAAGTCAAATGATCTTAACCCTTTATGAGGAAGACCCTGTTTAGGCAATTTGGCGCCTAAATGGTTTGGTGTTTGAATTACTGTTTTGGTGATACAGGGGTGAAGATTTGTGGGTTTGTAAAGATTGGCCCCTGAGGTTGTATTTTGGTGTTACATCGTTAGTCCTTTTGGACTAACAATATTAGTCCTTGAGGACTAACGGTGTAAGGTATAAAAGGGGTAGTGGGCTAACACTATTATGTGGTTTTGGATTTGGGTCTCAGGTTTCAATTTTTGGGCCAGCGTGTTTAAAATAAAAAAGGGTTGGGCCAGTATTGGTTTTGGGTTATTTTGGCTAAGGGCTTTTAAGCCCATGGTATTCTAATGTATTTAATGGGCTGACCCGGCCAATTATATATTTCTTCAATATCGGCTTCGGTTTTGACTTTGACTTTTCGGAGTTGACTTTTTGGTTGACTTTGACTTCTCGGAGTTGACTTTTTGGTTGACTTTGACTTCGACTTTTTTCACGCTTTTCCATTCCGTGCTCAGTTTTGTCGTTTTTGGCTTTATTTTTGTCTTTTTCTTAGATATCAGTCACCTGTACAATACAAAATGCAAAACAAACATACTTTTGGCATTTTTATGTACGTTTTGGGTCATTTAAGCTCGTTTTTAAAGGTCAAAGGTATGTGTATTTAAACACATACCAAAATCCCCCATACTAAACTATTGCCGTGTCCTCACACAATGCTACGAGTAAACACTTAAGAAAACTAAGAATCTCAATCCCCCTTTATAACAACCCAGGATTTTTGTGACACTCCGTAAAAATTTAGATTTTCTCTTTTACCGTAAGTACAACTATGTACCGCGATATTCATAAAATTTACCGTTAATCTCAAAAAGAGAGTTATCCTATGAGCAGCATGCATTACTTTGTGCTATAGGATGCTTAAATAGCACGCGAATATTTCTATATCTACTTATATGTCTAAAAAGATATTTTAGAACTCGTTGTAGTAATAACCATGTTTATTTTACATTCGTAAAACGAAGTCATTTACTTATATTATTTTATGGAACCATCTATACTCAAGTGAGGGAATACACCGTGACAAATTCAAAAAGAAAAGAACATCATTTTATATATACTTACATACTACTCTATTTATCTCTTTCTTTTAAAACCTTTTCACATGATGTTACGTTCCAAACATCTGATTTCAATGAAGTCAAGAAAAACAGGTAGTAGAAATTCCAAATAGTAATAGGAAACATTGATGATGCAAATAGTCTTAGGGAAGGTACTACTATTGCAAAATTCGTGAATAGTTGTACATGTGAACAGTACCATTTTACATGCATTATTGGAAATTCTCGTTACCGAGAAAATTACTTAGTGTATAAATGGGAGCCATATGCACATACACTTCGAGCATAACTCAAATACTAAAACAAGAGGGAAACAATACGTTTTGAGTTTAGGGTTTCGTTGGGAGTTAAGAGACGTCGGGCTAAAAGAGGTAGTAACCAAGGTGGTTCGAGCCTTTCTTACCACCATAACCTCTCCTCATCTTCTAGCAACCTTGGACCTCGGTAAGTCGCACTCGTAGCTTAACGCCAATCATTATTATGTTATTTTCATTGTAGTCTGACGTTAAGGGGGGGGGACGGAAACGACCAAACGGGTGCTAGCTTTGACAGCTAGACGAGGGCCTCGGTTCACATGACAAGCACACGACATGCATGTACAACCCATGCATGATCCTTGTGTATGTACGCATGCCGAGTTCTCGTAGGACTGTGCATGAAAAATGGAAACGTAAGTGTCGTTCTAAAATAAACTAGTGTAAAACGTGCCATCCAAGAAAATGAACAACGAATCAAGAGGTTTTACAAAAACTTTAAACGTGTACATTATAACGAAACGTTGGCTCACTAGGGACGAGTAGATGCTAGGGAATACGGAATTTGCATAGGACTCTATAGTTGTAACCTCGACATGATTATCTGGGCGTGACGAGGTGGTATGTGACGAACCACAACGAGCCGTGGCTCGCTGTTGGGACGTCACAACCCCTAAAGAAACCGAGCAAAGTATGTTTGCTTGCTTGTACCAAGACCCCCATGATACCTAACGCCCGGTTACAACATAAGACGCACCACCTTGCATGCGAGCAAGCCACGGTGGGCTGCTGCCACTGTTGCAGCCGCTAAGGACGTAACAACGTCCTTGCGTCTTAGTGTTCAACTAGCTAGTGGCTAACCCGATAAAACGGAATCGTGAGAAATAAGTGAGAAAATATAGTTTCACATGTTTGTGTGTTATATCACGTGAAGGAAGAAACCACAACAGTGGTTATCAACTCCACTGTTGGGTTGACTGCTACCGAATAGGGAAAAGGGAGAGCCAAGGACCACATGGACTGTTTATATATATTGATATAGGGCCGCATACATGTAATTGTTTTATAAAAACTTGGACACAAAGAATTATTGAAACATGCGTGATTTTCAAGCTCTCGGGTCGTCCCAGCCGAGGTCAAAACGGGTGGGCAAATGCGTTAACGAAACAAGACTATTTCGAATAGGTAGAAAAGCTAAATAACATTTTTTTCGATGACTTAGAATTGGTAACAACGAAACCAAGCTTTTAAACGGGTAAATAAACTTAACACGGTTTATAAAATTTATTTGACACTAAAAATATTCTAAAAACTTACTCGGGTTTAAACGTAAAAGTTATAAGATTTAAAACTTAAAATTTGAAATATAAAGGTTAAATATTGGGTATAATAATGTTTGGAAAATTAAGGGATTAAAGGTGATAACCCGAATACTTGAGGATTAATTGTGAAATTTACTTAATTTAGAAGATAGAGGGACTAAAATCTGCTATTCAAAAACTATTTTTTTTTATTTTTTTTTTTTTTTTTTTTTTTTTAATGGGTTTAGATGTAAATAAATAAACTTTATAAATAAATTAAACAAGTCGAACGAACCGTAATATATATATATATATATATATAACTGATAATTCTGCAAATTAATTGACGACTATGGTATAAATAAATAGGCGTGATAAGAAAATATATAAACTTAGTCACTTACAAATAATGCTTATATTTTCCTAAGATATAAATCGCATAAACTTGTAGATATAAGTTGCGACGCATAATGTTATCAAGTTATGTATATATACTCATAGATGTAAAGTTGTGTATCATCCCTAGAGCCAACGGTTTAATCAACATTTTGAAAACATAAAACGTTATCTCATAAACGACAGTGCCCTTTGATGACCCATGTGCATAAGCCATTTCATACATTAAGTTTCTAGAATGTACACTCAGATTTGTCAAAATTACTTAGGTGTTTGACCAAGTCACTATTTGACGCGCATTGATTCATTAGCAATTCCAGACGATTAACTAACAAGGTGAGTTTTCATAGCCCCTTCGTTTTAAATCATCTTTTGGGGTGAGAACATTGCTTATTTTTAACAGTTGAACACAAGTACATTTACTGATTTACTATTGGGTCTAAGTCCCTATTCAACCCAACTTGCTATATTGCCCAATTTATCATGAACCGTTAATTACTCGTAAGCGCGAATGTTATGGATAGATCTATCGGGATTGACATCCCTGTTTGTCTTGGACTGACATTAGTCAAGCAAACACAGTTTCATTTGAGTCAGTTACGGATGTCGTGGGTTGAACATCTGCATGGGCTTATCTATGATGATACATGTTAACGCTTCGGTGTCATGAGCTTAGACAATAGTAAATACTTTTCATTGTGATATATAGGATTACTATATTTCATGCTATGGTTATAAATCTTGTGGTTCATCACTATTACTAAACATCAAAACCTATGAACTCACCAACTTTATGTTGACACTCCAGCAATGTTTTTCTCAGGTGTTCTATCTTATGGGATATAAGGAGTCTGCATTGGTATATTGGCATGTAGAGGTCTATCTCTCGTATCAAGTCCTCTTCACGCCATGAAGTCACCATCCCAAATCCAGTCTTCCGCTGCAGTGAAATTTGGGGGTGTGACAGATTGGTATCAGAGCACTTGGTTATAGAGAACTAGGTTGCATTAGTAACTCTAGACTATAACTGGCTCTTAAGGACATATCAGAATAGCATACGCACTATCTATTACTATTTACTCCCCAAGTCAACAACTGCTTGGCACAATATCATTAAATAACTAAATTACCACTTGTCCGTCATGGAAAACATGTTTCACTAGACTACACATTATCATTCACCATCTTGGAATAACATATCCTATGGATTACGCATTTGTATCATCCTAGTGCAAGGAAACTACCATGACTCTCACCAAATAATTATCCCTATAACCAATATCACACTACGAAGAGTCACTTACATAATATTATGAATTTTATCAGTAATCACATCCTTACTATCTCATTTATGAGGGTTACCTACATAAACACTTCGGGATACCTTGCTAATCACCCACTCGTTACTTCACTGCATGAGTGGTATGTGCTTAATTACACATACCTTTTTCCATTGAAAACGGACTCAAATGACTAAAAACAGACAGAAACTGCCAA
>BQNB010196477.1:0-11285 GCA_026074375.1 Tanacetum coccineum | reverse complement strand
AGTACTTATCACTGCGGTCTCGAATAGATATACCAAGCCAAGTTCTAAAGTCTACTACATCACTGGCACACTCATATTTGTAGAATTTAGGTAAACATTTAGAAACAGATAAGGTTAATCCTGACAATATCTAACAAAGGTTATTATGTGCGGGTTATGTATCAAGTAATTACACAAAAGTATGATTGAATTTTTTTTAAATTTTAAAGCATAATTTAAGCATTTTAGTGTGAAAAATAGGACAAGTAAACATTCTAATTCCACCCCCCACTTGAATTATACAACGTCCTCGTTGTATAGATAAAACATTAAATACGGGAATTAAAAATAATTAGAATGAGAAACACCCCTGATATTTGCTCGGTAGATTCTCGAAGTTGAGTTTAATTAAGCAAGAATTCGTGTTGAACAGCCTCCATGAAGTTTCAAGACTCCAACACTTCAAGATCTCCAGATTTGTAGTTTCTCCACCAATATTCGTCGATATTTCTTTCTTTCAAGGTCCTGTGTAAATAATAGGAAAGTGTATTCCTATCTTGGTACCTACTGTTTAAACTAAACAAACTAAATACGGGTCAGTCTGGTGAATACGCCATATCATGTGCATGAATACGCCGTATTCCAGAACTAACAATAATGTTTTAAAAGTGCATAAAAAGTAAAGACTGACAACGTCCAGACAATCAATATGCCATATGGTATGGAGCGGATACGCCGTGTTGATGTCTGGGAAGACATACTTGATAAAATTAAATAACATTACGGGTTGTCTCCCGGGAAGCACTTTTGTTTACAATGATGTCTTTAAGTTAGACTTTTCTTTAGCTTCTCACTCGGTGCGTGTAACCATCCATCCTTCGTCCATCATCCGAAAGATTTCCTGGTAAGCTCGGCACGCCTCTTCACTTGTGATTGTAAGATCGTTGTATTCGTCTTCTTTTACCACAACATATTCTTCTTCATCTTTGAATGAATATTTGATCATATTGTATCTTTTTATTTGGCAAACCGGCACCTCGCGAGTTTCGATACCATATAACTCTTGTCTTTCATCATGAGTTTCATTCTCAATTTCATTGTGATCGTGGTGGGTTATCTCATGGCTTTCCCATCTTCTCCAACCATCATTGCTTGATTCATCATCACTGATTGAGCCAAAAATAACATCGCCCATTCCTTCATCATTGATAAGCGTCCATATTTTTTAAAACTGCAAAATCCGTCATAATAGAAAAAGGGTTCCAACAAAAATAGTACATTCATTAAAGTCTCCTAATAACATTAATCCTTTGTCTCACCATCTATCATTCATTATGAGATAATGGAAACTTTTTGGACATCACATTGACATACAATAATGGGAAGAAGTTAACGTGCGTAAATTCAAATCCTATCATGCATGAAAACTTTAAGTTGTGAGCATAATTTATATGGATCTTCTTATCATAGTCGCAATAACTAGGGTAATCATCAATTCCAGCATCAAGTTCATCATCCCTAGATCTAAATTCCTCAATTACCTCACCTTCCACAATGGTGGGCATCAAATCATCTCCTTGATTTCTCCTAAGCTCAAATGGTTCATTTAGATCATTTAATTTGATGTAATCTCTATTCAAAGGGTCTAATGATCTATTAATCACCAAAGTCTCTCCCATAAGCCTAGCTTCTAAATCAAGTTCCATTCTTTCTCTTAAACTTAGCATGTAGACCCTCTTAATTACACTACTAGCAGGTTTAACACTTGTGAAAATAATCCTTTCTTCCCTGACCCTCAAAGTAATCTTACTTTCGTAAACATAAATCTTAGCACGGGCGTAGACAAAAATGGTCTTCCGAGGATCAAGGGCACTTTGATATCCTCGGGCATATCTAGAATTATAAAGTCTACTGGGAAAACAAATTTACCAATACCTACTAGCATGTTTTTAGCTATTCCTTTTGGATATTTCACTGTCATGTCTGCTAATTTAACTGCTAACTTAGTGTGAGCTAATTCGCCTAATCCTAAGTTAAGGTAGTTCGAGAGAGGCATAACACTAACACTAGATCCTAAGTCAACAAGGGCATTATCAAAGCATACATTATTAATAATGCAACACAAAGTGAAACTCCCTGGATCTTTTTCTTTTCTGGATATGGAATTATTGATATGCGAAGCTTCAGAGTAAGCTTCCGAGAATTGTGGTCCATATGATTCCTTCTTTCCTTCATAGCAGTAACCATTCAAATGACTTGGAAACGGAATCGTCATTTGTCTTGTCTCGTACATTAGTGTACAGTTTCTAACTATATGATATTGACGTTATTGGGAAGATCTATATAGCGTCTATCGTGGCATGAATCAGATTCAATAGTGGTTGAAATCGACTTGACTTCATCTCTTAGGTTCGCTTTAGTAGAGCTAGGTAGGCTTCCAAATCCTCTTTCCTGTAGTACCTTTCTCATTTGCCCGATTTGAATTTCTAAAGTTTTAATCGATGCTTCTTGGTTTCGAATGGCAGCATCCGTCGAAGCTCGGATTTCTTTAATCAAATTGGAGTTTTCTTCATGTCTCTTTGCCGATTCACTCATGAATTTACTTAGGGTATCTTCCATAGATTGCCTTCGCTCTTGGTACGAAGGATTTGTGTTGTTCCTTTGATAGAATTGCCTATAGCTCTGCTCTAATATCCCCTCCTTGAAAAGGTCTACCAATTGCGATAAGCTTCTTCCGAGGTGTTTTCCCTTCTTCTATGAGTGGGCAATCTTTGGTATAATGGGGTCCTATTGCATTGTTTGGCATCCGACTTGAGCAACCATAGATTTTTATTATTCACGTTCTGATCTCCTCTCCGCAATATTGTTGAGTTGTGCTTGTAATAGGCTGCCAATCCGCAGAAGTTTTCGTACTTCTTGACCTAGATTTTCCATATTTTTTGAGAGTATTCAGCCATTTCTTGAATGGCTACCTTTTGCATCAGCAACAGTCTTAGATGGTATTGCCCCTCTTGAATCAAGATCTGTTCGTAGTAGGAATTCCCAATCCCATTATAGAATAAGATTACCCTCCTGCAACTTTCGTAAACAAATGTTTGATGACACTTCATCAAGAGTCATTAAATTGCTCCCATGCTTTGGTCTAAAGGTTTTCATCAGTTCTTGCTAAAGAGTGTTGATTTTTCTCTATTTTCATTGCAGTTCTAGCAGGTGGACAATATTTGTACCAAAATTTTATTTAGACCATCCCAAGTTGTAATTGAACCATTTGAGAATTCGTTTTATCATCCAACGGCTACGCGGCCTCAGTTAAGGACTATATGGAATGCTCTAAGCAATCACTTGGTCCTATAGTAATATTTGGAATGTGGAATAGATCGAGAATCTCAAGAACTTTCTCAATGTGTTCGTTCGCATCTTCATGATCCAAACTACTGAAGGTGTTAGTACGTAGTTCCTTAAGAAATTGGCTCTTTAGTTCAAAGTTATCATTGTCTTCAATTTTGGGCCTAGCAACCCCCGATCCATAGTCAGCTCGGGTCTTGCTCATGTACTGCTTCATAGTTTCCGCCATTGTTTCCGCAACTTCTTCCTTCGAGTATTCTTGGTCAAAAAGTAAATTGAAATCAGGCGATCTCAATTCGTCAAGACTTAGTGTCTTGAAGTGTCTCCTAGATGATCGAAATTCTCGTTCAGGTTCTTTGTAAGGTGTGAATAGTTTGTTTGTTGAACTCCTTGTCATGCACTACTTGAAACAAGGGATAAACAATCAATATGATAGGCTCTTTAGGATAGAAATTTTTTTAGCACGGAAATCAAATATGAAAACTAAGATTCTATTCCAGATGATTGATATGCCGTATTCACCAGAAGTGACTATGCCGTATTAATATTTTGAATGAATACGCTGTATTGGACAGAAAGTTGGATACGCCGTATCCAATGGAAGTGGATATGCCGTATCGAGTTATCGACCAGAACAGTGTATTAGGAAAACAATTAAATTAAACATACAAATATACAAGCAATCAATTAAACTAATCAAATATACAAAATATACAGAATATACAAGCATATACACTAATCTCATTTACACTACTCCTAAGGGTTAGATCTAATGTTAAAATCCAAAATATAAAATAAAAATCAAGATTAATTTTCACTTCCCGGCAACGGCGCCAAAAACTTGATGTTTCGTTGTGTGGTGTATATTTTTATGATTCAAGTTTTAATTTATATTTTGCCGACTTAACAAAAAACAACACTTTAACGGGCAGTGTACCCGGTCGGTGGTAGATTCGTAGTAAGTAGGGTGTCGAATATCCTTCTGAAGCGAGGTTGAACCTCTCTAAAAATCTTATTAATATTTTGGTTTAATCTAATCTAAGTTAAATTCTAATCTAATTCAACTATGTTTGGAGCTAAAACGAAGATATTTAAAGAATGCTAATTTCTGACCAATACGCCGTATCCCACAAAAGAGATACGGCGTATCCACGCCAAGACTTCACAAGAAAACGCGTTTGACCAATTCCCAATACGGCGTATCCCTTCTATCTATATACGCCGTATCCATGAAGATAACTATTCGAAGATACAGTAAATAATATAAGCGATGATGAAATTCCTAAACTACCCTTGAGGACAAAGGTAGTAAGAAAAATCACACAAAAATATAATACGTAAGAAGCCGGTAAGTGATTACCGGGTCGTTTTCCTAAAGACTTATGAAATTGAGACCTCGTTTGTTATTTAGACAAGGACTTGAATTGGTTCGAAGATGATTGTTTTCTAAAATCCTAATAGTGAGCAGATAAAGGCACAATTAAAACTAACTATGAAAAACGATAACGGGTATTAAAATAACGCGACAAATAAGCAATTGAACTGAAATTAAACCCTAAATGCTTTTCTAAACTTTTTCTAATCCTATTTGACTATTTGAAAAGAAAAGGCTAAGGAAATTCTAAAACGAGAGTGTTTAAATCTTAAAAATGAAGAAAACGAGAACGGGAACGAAATCCCGTTCTTTAAAAAAGTGACTTTCTTAAATTTTAACCCTATGAAAGAAATTTTAAAACCTAAGCCTAAAATATGATAATAGAAAATTTTATAAAAAATAAAATTATTTTTTTGATTATTTTTGTATTTTTATGATTTTTTAAAAGTTTTTAACAAAATTAATTAAGAAAAATATTAAACTTTGACTAAAAATTCTAAGAAAATTCTTAAAAATTACTAAAGTTATAAAGATTGTATGAAAAATAAGTCCTACGAATAAGCTAAAAAGAATAAGCCAGGAAAAAGAAAATAAGCACTCGAAGTGCTTATGCTAAAAAGAGCTCAAAAAGGTGTAAAAAGGTTTAAGGGTGCAACTTAGGACGTAAAAGTCCCAAGGGCACGTTGGTGAGAGGTGTGTGTGTTGAGGCTTATAAAAGTTGAGACTAGGTTGAGGTCAGGGGTTCGAGCCTTGCTCACCCCTGACTTCCTTGGTTTCCTTTTTTTTATTTTTCAAAACTTTAAAAAGCAAACTTTTAAATCAGCTAATTATGAACATTTTTTGTGAAAACAACTTTTCTTAATCTAAAGGAATAAGCTGTAAATGGCTTAAACAAACAGAAAGCACTCTAACTCTCTTTGGCTTTTTTATTCAAAACTTAATAAGCTTAAAAACTGATATAAGCTAAATTACAAGTAAACAAGCTACAAGTAATCTGAAATTACCCTATTAAGCTAGACTAAGCAGGAAATAGCAGAAGAAAAGGCAATAAGCTGAGAAATTAAAATAAGCATTTTGAACAAAATGGAGTACCAAACAGTCCAACTAGCAACTTTTGAGCTTAATTTCAACTAAGCAAACAGATCCTTATGGCAATCTAACTTAAACTTGAAAATGGCCTTAAAGGCTGTTCAGCTGTTGATGCATTTTGCAATGAAATGTCCAAAATCCAAATCTAACAATTGCAGGCCAAAGGACTATGTTACTACACCTTTAAAACACTTATCTAAAAACAAGCAAAGCAATACTAACAACTAAAAATAGACTTTGAACCTAAATTGCTAATGAAGTTGATTAATGCTAGCATAATTAAACTACTTAAGCCAAATCACAACTTAAGCTGATAAAACTTAATTCAAAACCTTAAATCCTACTCTCATAAACCTCTAAAGTGATTCAAAGATCAAATTTAAGGACTAGTTAACCTTTGACAACACTAACTTAGTTAGTGCTGTCTAATGCCAAACACCCCTTTAACTTGTTAAAAATCATTTTAAGCTTATAAATTTCAGATTTAATGAACAAATCTCAAATACCAGATGCTAGATAGCTTATAACAAACCTAATGAACATGATTAAGCAAACAAATAAGCCAGAACATTAAGCTACTATACTAAGCTAATATTTTTGGTTTTTCAACTGATTTTTGACAAATAAATGAAAACTAAGCTTTTTAAACTAACATTTATACTAAATAAGCAACAATCAAGTACACTAAGCAGAAATAAGCAACTCTAATCTATAATAAGCAATCAATAAGCAGTTTAAAGCTAATAAGCAAAATTAAAGCTATAAGAGAAAAATTAAAGGAACTTACAATAGCCTATGCTCAAACAAGGCTACAATTGCTCCAAGAGCTGATCAACGAGCTCCAACTTATCCTAGGATAAGCTGGTGAGGTCCTGGAAGCCCATCCATTACTGGCTTCCCTTCCATTAATAAGTTGTGGTAAGATTGGAGTGGATTTGAGTATTACTTAAGCTCAGTTAAGCTTTAAGAGCTTAAATGAGAATGTAGCTAGCTTATGTAGAGATTAAGACAGATTATTAAGAACTATTTGATCAATTAAGAGCTTATTAAACCAAATTGCTTATTAAGTAAAACATAAATTGCACATTAAAATGAAAACACACTTTTATTAATAAAAGAGTAACTGATTACAAACTTGAAAAAGAGATTACATTCACTGAATTAAGACATTACAATAAGCTAAATTGCAAAAACTAAAAGTTATTTAAAAACTACACTAAGCTAGCTAGAAACTACTCCTCGATGATGATGTGAGTGAGAGAGGTCTTGTATTTATAGGCTTGAGAGAAGCTTCCAGGCCTTCTTCACACGCTCCTCTTAGCTTTGATCATCACCCTTCATTTATTGCCAATCATTGGATGCCCCTTCTTAGCCCTTGGATCAAAATTGAAGCACACGGATTGCCAACGTGGCAATCCTTGTGTCAGAGGCTTTGTGCTTCTTTTGGCTTGATTTTAGTGTAAATTTCCCTTCTTGATGTGTTTCTTTGTAGCACGCGTGTTAACCCCTTGAGCCCGTGTAGCCAATCACAAGCGTTTGATGATGCTTCTTGTGCTGATGTGAAGCTTAGTACTTGGTATCTTCTTTACCACCTAGGATAAGTAAAGGCGCGGGGTTTTTATCCTTTTGATTTTTACACATGGTAAACTTTGGGAAGATGATGAATAGTAACAACCAATTCCCAGGCCCTTTTTCCTTGTTTGTTTGACTTATTTGACCCGACGTTTGACTTGGGCCCGTTTAAGGGTTTTGGGTTGGATAAATGATTAAATTTTAGGCCATGGGTAAACGTAAAAGAGTTTTATGATTTAGTTTGGGCTCCGTTAAGTGACTAACGACCGTTAGTCTTTTTTGTATTAAAAGGACTAGTGGTGTTATGTGTTTAAGGAACTTTTATGGAATATGGTTAATCTTTGAGGGTTGTTTTGGCAATGTAAGGGTTTTAGTCTTCAAGGTTGACTTTGATGACCTTTTGATGGAAAACTCCTGGCTCTTGTGCACTTTATCCGTCTCCATGTTCGTGTTTGCCCGGTTTTGACCCTTTTTTGTGTTATTTGCAATATCCGTACATACACACCACAAATGACAAAACAAGTAATATACAAGCATAATTTGCACAATTTGTTCATTTTAGGGCCTTTTTTATATAAAAAGGATATGTGATTTCTCACATATCAAAATTCCTCAAACTAAGTGATTGACGTGTCCTCACGCAATGTTATATGCTCTAAAACTAAATACCTCAAAACCTCCCCAAACTAATCATTTAAAAAGTAGTAAAGTCTTTTGTGGTGAGAGTTAAGAAATCACAAGTTATAAAACACCCAATTTTCCCATTTTTCAAAACATTTCTTTTATATTATATATATATATATATAGTGTGAGGTTCTTTTCAGAACCAAATGAATGTACAGAACTGCAAGAACCACCTTTTTACTTCTATTAATACATAACGTACAACATACTTATACATAATGGCATTTTTGAAAATATATGCAACTCAATTAAAGAAAAATAAATAAATTAGGGGCAAAGTAGGAAATTAAATTTTTCATAAAAATAGCATATCATAACCCAAAAAACCGTCGTGTAATTCAATTTTCATCTCTACCTGTCAAACCCTAACCACCATTCCTTCATTGCATCAATTTATGGTCCACTACGAATCCATTATCATAATCACGCTAACATTCGTATACGTCGATGTGGGTTTTTAATATCACCTTCAGGTATCTTGATGTTCTTATGATATAAATTAATTTAATTTAGTGGAGTTTTAGAATTTATTACGATCTGATCTATATGGGGTTTACCTAATATACATAAATTGATAAGGTTTACCTTTAGATTGAAAAAAAGCAAAAAATGATTTGATAAACATGCATCGTATAGTTTATTGTGTATAGCTTTGATTCAAGAAGGCAATAAATAGATAATTTAATCGATATTTGTTTGATTATTCTTTCGAATGGTATTCTTTTGGAGTGCATCTATTGTTGCTTTGGGTGAAGTGAGACTGTGAGTTATAATTTCTTTTACTAGTCAAGGAGTACTTGTCATTGCTTTTAAAAAGTTATTATATGCGTATGGTGTCGTAGGCTGTGATAATAAGATAAATAACTTTTTGAGTGTCTGGTGAAGTTGAATTATTGGATAATCAGAATTTGTTTTGTTGTGACTAGTCCTAAACTGTTTATTTGATCCTAAGTAATCTTATAATCTCTTTCTGTATACGAAGTACTAGAAGTAGAAACTGATTAGTCGCAAAATAAAAAGGCAATAATTGGACAATCACCTTCAAAACACTACCTATTTATACTATGTTTTGCGTTGCATTGGCATGTATAAACTTCTAAAGACACATGGGATTGTCAAGTCTATTTGAGGGCTACTTGCTTTGGACATCAAGGATTTAAACTTCGAGTTATAGAGTATTTCGTGTTTCCTTTTTACTTGTAAAGTCAATGGCTAATCTTTGGAGTTGATGATGTACAATTGATTAATGAAATGCATAAGTAATGAAATGAACCGACATATATCATGCATATGTTTGATGTTTTGTGTCTGCTAGAATGTTATGATTTTTACCCATTAGTTTGTGGAACAAAGCATATGCAAAAGATGATTTGAGAGACATCATAGATCTCCATTTTATTATCTAAAATCTGTATCAACTTATTATGGTTTTTATCATTCTTTGCTTTGGAGCTTTGACTTGATGCACTTTACCATGTTGAGGCGACATACAGTAGTACAAAGATGGCAGCATAAACAATGGCTATAAATGACAATGGCATAAAGGCAAAAAGGACATTTTCTTGATTTTCTCGAAAGGTACTAGGAGAACTCACATATGATATAAACAAAAATTACGCGTACATGTTGTGCTAGTTGTTATGATTACAAAATCCGTTTGCAACACTTATTTGATATAGACAAAGATTGTGCGTATGTGTTTCAAGTTGTGTGCATATGTGTTTGAAGGGTGTGCATATGTGTTTCAACGTAAATATAAAATCTATAGAAGGGTTCATATGTGTTTATGGCTAGTAAAAAAATCAACAAAAAAGGTGTGCATATGTGTCTTAAGGTTGATATAAAATCAAGAAAAAAAATGTATGGATGTATGTTTTAATTTTGAAGCGTGTATTTTTTATTTTGAGGTGAGAGGTAACTGATGCTTCACTGTCGAGATGATTATCTGAAATGTTAACCGTCTAGTTTAGGATGAAACAGAAAAGATGGAATTTGCACTTGGCTTGCAGAAAATTCAGAAGCAGATACACCTGTTAATGTGATCGATAATGCTGACTTTGCTTAATTCCATCCTGTATCTGCCAGAGCAAAGATGTCAGGTAATGATAACTACATTCACTAGTGATTTATACTGATTGGGCGGGTTCGCTAACAAGTCAAAATGGTTTTTTTATTGCGGGTTGAAACGGGCTGAGCTGACCTTCGAACATTTTCTTGTCAATATTTCATAAGCGCTTAAACAAAATTATAGAAACTGATGTCACATTTGCACAACTTTGAAGCTTTGAAGCTGATATATAACAAAATCAAAGATGTGCATGGGTGCTCGTCGTCGAGAATTTCACCTCGTTCTTTTTATGCACGTCTAACTGAATTTTATTTTGCATTTCACTACGTGGAAAAAAATTGTATACTTTTATGTGGTTTAACTGAATATATTTTCTGTTGATTTATATGCAGCTTATTTCCAGGGTATTATTGAAAGGTTGTCATAGTTTATTTCTAACTACGTGATTAGATATTACAAATTGTGGGATGTGTCACTATTGTGAATGACGACGATGAGCAGATAGCCTGCTACATTTGTCGTGTCTCTTACACATGTATTCAGTGCACACTTACCTGATATATTGGATGAGTGGGTTATGCTCGTTATATACTCGAAAAATGGTGCTTTTGTTGAATAAAGGAACGGTTTATCAATGCGTATCTACATAGCGTATCTTCAATTTTATAAGAACGTTGTTGCACATATGTACATCGATATGTACAAATGCATCCAAGATCACTGGTATCGACTGCACAAGTGCACATGTGTTTACTCAAGACTGATGCATCCGACAAAGATTATGACGTTGGATACGGGTAATAGTTGCGTTTTTCTTATTGTTTCTACTTGTGTAGTTATAAATTTTGAGCCTCAATCTTCGCATTCTGTTTCTTATCAGTATAATGAACTTATCTTAGCTTTTATATTTTTTGTAAAGTGTAGTGGGGTGCTGTAAATTACTCAAGTGAAAAGACATATATTGATGATCATGCATTTGTGCATAAGCATACATGAAGCCGATATTGAAGATGTTGATGATCAAGCACCTGTGCACAAATGCATACATACAAAAGAAACGTTGAAGCATGTGCGGGCATCTGAAGTTCTAAAATGGTTGTAAAAGAATAGCAATTCAAGTATTGTGTACATATTTTAATTAAAATATGTACATTACCAGATTTGATTTAATTT
>BQNB010196476.1:0-11286 GCA_026074375.1 Tanacetum coccineum | reverse complement strand
TTTTGACCAGTATTGACCACAATTTTCATCTTAGGTTCTTGACACTGTTTGTCATAAAAATTACAATCTTTGATCAAATGGTCAGTACTTTTAAAGGCAAAGCAAGTTTTTATTTTCTTAAAACCAATTCCTTGTTTCTAAGAAGTTTGACCAATTTTATCAACTCTAGTTTTAACTGTTTGAGTCTTATTAGTCTTAACAGGACTAACTGTTTGCACTTCAGACACATCATCCTCATCATCTGAGTTCCAATCCTCAATGATAACTTTATCTCTGTTAACTGATTCATCAAACTAATTTTTGATGGTATGTTGAGGCATTTGGATGCCAAGAAGAAGTTTGTCATGTACCCAAGGTTTATTTCAGTATTTTTGAATAACCAACTTAAGAATGTGCCTGTCCCCTTAGACCACTTTCCTATTAATGCTTTGACTACTAAGGTTTTCTCTTTTATGGTTAAAAAGGGTAAAAAAATCCGAGAATGTGACCCCTTTATTTTCTTCTATGCTGGCCCAACCAATAGAGGATGAAGGTGAAGTTTCAGAAAGACCATCTGAAACTCAACCCACACCTTCTCCTATTCACCCAAGTGAAGACCAGTCTGAGCCACAGCCTGATCCATCCCTCAGACCTTCTATATCTAACCTAATTTCTGATTTCATTCCAGAGGGCTCTGGTGGGAATCATGGAGGTTAGTCATCTAGTCATAGATCCCATTCAGGGACTGAGGATGACCTGACACTCCAAAGTGTGTATGATCTTTGTGTTTCTTTGTGTACACGGGTTTCATCTCAAGCTACATAAATTAAAGATTTGAAGGCTTAGATCAAGCAGCTAAAGAAGAAGGCTAAACCTCTTATCTCACACCATAATGCTTGGATCAAGAGTGTCTCCATGAAGAAAAGATTGGCAAGGAAGAAGTCTTTGAAGACAAAGTTGGTACATCAGGAGTCTGTATCCAAACAGGGGAGTAAACATGCCAAATCTGACCCAACAGTGCATAACGATCCAGCTTTTGATGATCTTAATGATATTGTGGATGATGCAATAGACTATATGGAGACTGAGGATGCTCATAATGAAAAGGGAGTAAGTACTGACAAGCTAAAAGTTAGTACCGACAAGATTGATGAAGGTACTGACAAGCCAAATGAAGGTACTGTTGAGCCAAAAGATGGAATTTCATATGAAAGTGCTGCTCCTATAACTGTTTTCAGAGATGATGAGACTATTGCACAAGTTCTCATCACAATGAGTCAGAACAAGGTAAAACAGAAGGAAAAAGAAAAAGGAATAGAATTTAAAGATGCTGAAGACTCTAATATACCAAGGCCTACATCAACAAGATCATTACTAACATTGAAGCCTCTTCCTAAGATTGATCCTAAAGATAAAGGCAAGAAAGTTCTTGAGGAAGAAGCTGAGTCTGATGCTGAATCTGAAGGGGTTAATGAAGCTGAAAGAAAGTTTGCTCAGCTTGCTAATGATGAAGAGATAACCAAAAAGGTTCAAGAGGAATGGGAAGCAGAAGAGGAGAAGAAGAAGTTGGCTAAGGAAGAAGATATTATGGTTGCATTCATCAATGAGTATGATTTCATTCAAGCAAGACTTAACGCAGACAAGATTCTTGCTGAGAAGCTTCAAGAAGAAGAAAGAGAAAAGTTTACCATTGAGCAAAGAGCCAAGTTCCTTCATGGTACCATTGCTGCACAAAGAAGATTTCTTGCTCAACAAAGATCTGAGGCTATCAGAAACAAGCTTCCTACAAGAAATCAGCTGAGAAAGCAAATGATGACATACTTGAAGTATGTAGGTGGATACAAACATGCTCAGATAAACAAAAAGAAGTTTGAAGAAATACAAGTGATGTATGAAAGGGTAAAAAGGGAAAATGAAGATTTCATTCCAATTGGTTCTACTAAAGATGAAAAATTAGTTGAAAAGATGAACAAGAAAGCAGCTGGTATGGATAAAGAAGAGGTTTCTGAAGAACCTGAAAGTACTAAGGTTAAAGCTAAGATTGAAGAAACTAAGAAGAATATCAGGAAAAGATCAGGAAGGAGACTTAAGATGAAAGCTCCAAAGAGGTCTAAAAGACAAAAGACTGATTCTGATCATGAAGAGGAGAATCAACTAAGAACTTTTCTAAAGATAGTTCCTAAAGAAGAAGAAAATATTGATTATGAAGTACTGGGCACTAGGTATCATATCATCAACTGGGAATCAAAATTTTATGATTATGGTCATTTTAGAAGAGAGTTGATTTACTATAGAATTTTTAGAGCTAATGGAAGTTCAAGGTGGATCAAGACATTCTCTGAGATGATTAAATTGTTTGATAGGATGGATCTGGTTGAGATACATAGTCTAGTAATGAAAAGGTTTGAAACAACACCTCCTGAAGGAATTGATCTACTTCTTTGGGTGATTTGAGGATTATGTTTGAGTCAAAGGAAGATGATGAACTCTGGAAGAATCAAGAAGAGTGGAAGCTTCAGAGCTGGATATTCTATGAAAATTGTGGAGTTCATGTCTTGAGACTAGAAGATGGTACTGAGATCAATATGCTAGCAGAGAGAAGATATCCTCTTACTAAAAACACACTTTTGTTTTTTTTTTTTTGGGGGGGGGGGGGGGGGGGGGGGGGGGGGGGGGGGGGTGGGGCTTGAGAGATGATGGATCTAAGATTGACAGTTGTATCTGATGATGATACTGTATTTGATTTGCTAAGGTTTATTGAGCAATAGATTGATGAGTTTGGAGGCCAAGATGGAAATGAGGAGGATCTTTGAGTGTTGGTTGTAAAACCACACAACAAATGGTCATCAGTTCACCATGTTTAACAAACATAAGAACTGGCTAGTCCATAAGCAAACGGCTTATGGTAAAGACTTCTCAAATCCGTTTATGGTTGACAATTTACCAAAAATTGTATGGTTCTCAACTCACCTTGCTTCACAGTGAAGAGTTGGCTATCCAGGATCAAACAGTTCCTGGTAAAGACTAATCAAATCTGTTGATAGCTGATAGTTTGCTAAAAAACTTATTTATCGAGTGCACCATGTTATGGAAATGAAGCATTGACTAGTCCAAAAGCAAACGGTTTTTGGTAAAGACAAAATCAAAGTCATTGATAGTTGATCTTTAGCCCACCAAAACTATAAGGTAGTCAATTTTACCTTTTGGTTTACAATGAAGAAATGCTATCCCAGAGCAAACGATTGACTGGTAAAGGAATACAAATCGTTAATGTCTGTTAGTTAGTCAAAAACTACAAAGCCAACTTAGTTGGATTGCTGGTGTTGCTCTAAACGAATGGAAGCTAAAATCAAGGTGAAGAGATGATACTAATCAAGTCATCAAAAATGGAGATTTGAAGAATAGAAGTGTTTTTGATACATCCTCCTGGCCTACAAGAGTTTACACTAAAAGAAACAAGCAGTTAAAACGAGTTTCAACATCATGTTAGGGAGGATTGTTGGGAATTATTGCATTCCTGACTTTAGTACCTAGTTTATTTATATTAGTTAGTATCGCTAGATGTACATTTTGATACTGACAGTACAAAATGTTATACTGATCGATTAGTTGTACCGTTAGTATAAAATAGTTTTAGTAACGTTTATAAGATATACATGAATATCTTAGGAAGTATAGTGCATGATCTTTGACGCATTTTATAAGCCCAGTTAAGGTTTCCTTAGTCCATAAAAGGAACCCTAGGCATAGTTATAGATAAAGTTCTACATAGATCAATAGAATCATTTTTAGCAATTCAAAGTTTTGTAATCTGTAACCTAGTCAGTTTAATTATAATATAAAAGTTCTTTTGTGATTCTTAATGATTGTTCTTCTTAGCATTATTGTTAATTTTCCGCCACAAATCAATAGTGTCAAAACAATGTTTCATATTTGTTGCTTTAGAATTAATCTAAAGGAACAAATCATTTACTAGCTATAAGTTAAGATCTATTTCAGTAAATGATCCATCAAAGGTGGGGCGAGTATACATGGATAGCGGAAGCTCATGTGAGATTATCTACGAGCATTGCTTTAAGAAACTGAATCCTACCACAAAGTCGACTAAAGTGACTGAAGACCCCCCTCTAGTAGGGTTCTTAAGAGAACGTTCTTGGTCCATTGGTGAAGTTCCGTTAGAGATCACAATAGGAGACGCCCCCCTCTCAAGGACAGAAACTCTTAACTTCGTTATTGTAAGGTCCGACTCCTCACACAATATGTTGTTAGGAAGAACAGCGATGCAAAGGATGGGAATCGTAGTCTCAACGATTCACGGAGCCATTAAATTTCATACCAAAAAAGGAATCGGAACTGTACTTTTGGGCTGACGAAACTGATGAAGGAACAAAGAGGACCAGAAAGATACTTGCCACAAACGAGGAAAGGGTCCTCAGTTGCATCAACGTTGAGGAAACAATTATCGTAAACGACAAGTATCCCGACTAAACGGTGACCATCAAAAAGCAGCTACCTGAACATTTCAAAAAACCTCTTAAAGTGAAATGCAGACATCTTTGCATGGACACACACTGATATGACAGGGATTTCGAGAACCATAATGGTTGAAGGAAAACCTTTCAACACGGAACATAAGCTTCAATGAGTACAGCCATATTAAGCCAATAAAGCAGAACAAGAAGAGGTCTAAGGTCCAAAAGATTGCAACCTGCAGCCTGTAAAGAAACAGAAGAAACTTACGAAGCATGGATACTACGAGGTCAAGCACCAACATATGGTAGCCAACGCCTGATATGGTAAAAAGATATGGAGGATAGAGAATGTTGTGTGATTATCCCAGACATAAACAAGGCAGTCCCAAATAATCTATCCACTACTAGAGATCGATTGGAAAAATAGAATCCTCTTAGAGTTCTGTTGAATGCTTCCTAGACGCCTACAGGTACCATCAAATCCAAATGGCAGAAAGAAGACAATACAAAATGGCCTTTCTACCAGGAGAAGGAGTTCTTTTCTACAAGAAAGATGTTGTTTGTCTCAAAAATGCAGGGGCAACATACCAAATGTTGTGGACAAGGTCTTCAGTCACCAAATTAGAAGAAACCTTGAGGCTTACGTAGACGACATGGTCATCAAAAGTACTTCTGAAAAAGAAATGTTGAAAGATATACAAGAAACACCCCCACCCCCCACACCCCCCCCCCCACCACCCCACCTTCGAAAGAGTTTTTCGATCGATCAACATGAAGCTAAACCCGAAGAAATGCTCATTCGGTGTTGAAGAAGGCCCCTTTTTAGGGCACCTCATCACTAAGCATGGCATAAAAGCCAATCCTTTAAAGGTTAAAGCAGTCACTGACCTCGACCAACCAAGAACACTAAAAGACATACAAAGTCTCAACGGGAAGCTAGCAGCCCTAAGCCGGTTTTTATCAAAATGTGTGGAAAGATCCCTAGCTTTCTTCAAAGTACTCAAAGGGTGCAAAAATAAAAAGAGCATACAGTGGACAACCGAAGCCGACTAAGCACTGGAAAAAAAGAAGAACACGTTCAAGCCTTACCACACTCACTAGCACCAAGGTGGGAGAAAATTTTAACGCGCCACCTCGCCGCCTCAAAAGAAAGTATAAGTGTTGTGCTTGCCGCAAAGAGAAATGAAGGATGGACCCCCATTTATTTCGTAAGCAGGGTCCTACAAGGAGCCGAACTCAACTATCCTACCTTGGAGAAGCTTGTACTGGCCTTGGCTCACGCAACAAGAAGACTCTGAAGATACTTTCAGGCCCACACTATAAACGATTCTCACAAACACACCCATTAAACAAATGCTCACAGGGCCCAAAACAAAGGAAGAGTTGCCTAATAGAAAATTGAATTAGGGGAACATGATATCATGTTCCTGAGAAGGAATGAAAAAGAAACGCAAGCCGATTTCTTGGTCGAGATACCCTTCGAGGACAACGAGAAAAAAGAAAAACCAAAGGAAGTGCCAAATTCAAACAGTAAGTGGAGACTCTACACCGATGGAGCCTCAAAATCAGACGGATCAGGAGCAGGGCTAATGTTGATAGATCCTGAAGGTAAAGAGTATACTTACGCTTTACGCTTCTAGTTTGAAACAACGAACAATGAAGCAGAATACGAAGCATTGCTAGCAGGTCTACGGATAGCCCAAGAAATGGAAATGTGACACCCTGAGAATTTCCGTCCAATAACTTAGCCGTTTCCGTTTAGTAATTTGAATTTTTAAAAGTTTCGTTTAACTTTTCCGTTTAACCGGGAAGTTGTTCCGTTATTATCTAAGAATCGTTACCGGGAGCGAACCGGGACGCCAAACGTTGTAGTATTTTGGCAATAGCCACGTTATTATATTTTAGGGCAATATTTAAAATTTCATAATTTTCGGAGATACCGTTATTCGTTTCGTTACTTGCGTAAACCGTGTTTCGTTTAAAAATGAGCATATACATGGAAGGCTTGGAAATTAAATCAAATAAGGAGCACTAGCACCTTATAATATTGAAAACTAATTTGGTCCCCCCCCCCTCCTCATGCATGCATGCGTCTAAACACCCCTTAATGAACCTTGGAGACCAAGTTGAATTCAAAAATCAATAAGACAAGTTACAACTCATTTTTGTCCTAGCTCATTTGTGATTAGAGGATCAAATTGGTCCCCTTCTCATCTCTAATGCACACACGCTACACACTTTTAGTGTGTGAAGTAAACTTGCATATAAAGTACATGTTACTTCCATTATTCTCTTTTCATATCAAACACACACTTAGCATTGAGTTTTCTTTTCTCTCTTGCTCTTCCTAGTCCACGAAAATACATACACACATATATAAATTCATAACTTTCCATCTTTGATCAAAAACTCTTGAAGATTTGTTGAAGGTTTGATCATTTGTATCATTCGGGTATAAGTTAAACAACGTTTGGGTTGTTTCTAGTCATCAATCATTCTTCTAAACCTTCAATCTTTGTAAGTCTTCAAATCTTTTCATAACTTGTACTTTCATAATCATCTTGATGCATACATACTAGTTGTACAACTTATTTTGTAAGAACAAAGATTTTCAAACTACATAAACCTTAAAAGGTTATACATACTACTCGAAAATAGTAAAAGAAAATATAAGAAAAGTATAGTATTGTGATCGTGGTTATTTTTGTATAATAAAAATGCTAGCTTATAGCTTATTATGTTCGGCTTATGTTAATAAGCTTTTGGAAAAGCTTATTTGATTATTTTGAGTTTAATGGGCTTATTGTTTGGTTCGGCCCAACTAGAAAAGAAAGGAGAAGTATTTGTTTAGCTTATTTTGTTTCGGCTTATATATATTAGCTTATTTTCTAGCTTATTTCCAAAAGGACAAATGGCGAACTTATTTCGGCTTAATAAATAAGCCCGAAAATGTTTGCTTGGGCTTCTAGCCACTTCCCACAAATCCAAAGCCCCGACACCAGAGTTTATTCTTGAGCTTATGTGTTCAGTTTAATTTACATGGGCTTATCAAGAGCTTATAAGCTTATGATGAACCGAGAACTCATTAATACCTTTTTACGTATAGGGCTAGTTATAAATAATTTTGATTGATCGAACTTAGGAAATGTAAATTGAAAGTGATTTTTATTAAAGTCTACGACTTTGGAAAACGTGTAAACACGAACGGGTCATGCCGAAATTTTGTAAAAATTATATACTTAGATTAAATTGGTTAAAAATATAATTTTAAAATTTTTTTCAAGAAAAAACATATTTCTATAAACGATAAATAATTATATACTTAACTTATGAAATACATTAAAATACATATTTATGTTTTTTACATACATATTTAATTTAAATACCTCAAACATTGATTTAAGCGTGCTCGTGGCTGGATAAGCACTAGCAAGGTGCCTACAGGAAGTGTGTAAATGTAAAGATATAAAAACGAATTATTATTAAAAGTTATTTAATCATTATTTGAGATTATTGGGTAAAATGCCGAACAATATATATGTATAAATATATTTTTACTTGAACGTTATTAAATGACATTATATATATATTATATATATACCTTCAACCACAAAACCGATCACTAACGTTTTAATTATAAGGACATTTACAAAAGTATTTTTACATAAACGTTTATACAATATCCGTATCTTCCTATCATCTCGATTCTAAGTTGAAAAACCTATATTCTCTTAGGGTTGCGTTCGTGTACCGTCATTCGTTTCCGTGTGATCATATTCCTAGACTTTTACTCTTTCATTTCACATACTCGAGGTAGTTCATTAGCCCACTTTTAACTCGTTATGATTAACTTGTTATAACTTGTGGATGATAAACATTGCTTGATTTTTTTTAAACAGGACACAAGTACAATATCGTGAGATTTCACTGCTTAACGTGTTTGCTAAGAGCGTATAGACCACTATTGTCCGGAGTTATCATGAATCTGGTTAATTTCTTGGACCGGAAGACCGTTTAAGGTAGCGCGAGTGAATAGTAGATCTATTAGGACTAAATATCCCATCCTGAGAAGCACTACAAATTTCAGGATTTCCAAGAACTAAGGATAATGTCATGTCGAAACTGGTAGTGTGTCATTGGCTTTAAGGGCAAGCAATTTATTTGGCAATGTAATATCTACTCCTATTAGCTCGGTGTTCCAGAGCTTAGCGCAACGAAAATACCTTTTATAGTGACGTTTGTTATCTGTTATAACAAGCGCATACGTTTTGTATACTTTAGTCCACACTAATTACGTTTGAACTAAACCTATGAATTCACAAACTTTATGTTGACGTTTTAAGCATGTTTTTCAGGTACTTAGCTTTGGACTTCTCTAATGTGCTATGTGGAGTCTACGTGCCATCACTACTATCAAACAACCAAACCTATGAACTCACCAACTTTATGTTGACACTTTAGCAATGTTTTTCTCAGGTGTTTTATTATTACGGAATATATATGGAGTCTGCATTAGTATATTGGCATGTAGAGGTCTATCTCTCGTATCAAGTCCTCTTCACGCCATGAAGTCACAATCCCAAATCTAGTCTTCCGCTGCAGTGAAATTTGGGGGTGTGACACCCGGACACGTGTATTCCGTCTAGGCCCCGTTTGGGGGTGTGACCGATTGGTAATCAGAGCCAAGGTTATAGAGAACCAGGTAGAATATCTAGGTCTAGTCTATAACCAGTATGTGATCCTTATGTGCTTTTATGTGAGCCTTATACGTGTTTTTGCTATGGCATATACGTAAGTACCATTTTGCCTTGAACATGCTATGATATGGGTTTATCTCTGCCCTGCGTTCATCGTTCCCTGAGTTATGTTTCTTTTCTCTTATTTTTGCCCTTAAGCTCTATTTTGCTATGAGCTTACGTTTGTCTTGCGTCTATTCTTCTCTGCGTTTACGATTGCCTTACGTATATTTCCCTATTTACATATATGGAAGTTGTGAGTGACATAATGGTCTTGTTTATTTTAAGACATTGCGAGTGAAGCAATTGTCTTGTTTACTTCTAAAACATCGTGCATAATGCGATGGTCTTTAAGACTTTTTGCGACTTTACATTATACCATTTTGCATAATTTTGGAAACCCGTTACAATTCATCGACCCCACTGATTATCCTACTATTCGACTTTGAACACCCGCCCTATGCCGTTGAAACACCTACGTTGTTTCGTACTTGTCGCCTCGTATCACGTCATCTTGGAACATGACTTTTGGAGCCTACTTAATTATATTCTTTACCCCTTTCGATTTTGAAAAAAATGTCGGCAAGAAGACAAGAAACGAATTCCGCAGAGATTGAGCAAATTGTGGCACAACGAGTTGCTAATGCCATTAAAGCTATTGCGGCTTATGAGACAACACTCCGCATGACCCACGACTTGATGGATAAGGTTGTATGTCAGGGAACCACAATAGCAAGGAGTGTTAACAACAAGAGGAAATGGGAAGAAAATTCAAGAGACAATCGTATACAGCAACCATCTTGCAAGAGGCAGAATGAAGCAAGGACCTACACTGCTAAAACCAATGAGAAGAAAGCATATGCTGGGAGCTTGCCTTACTGCAACAAGTGTAATTTGCATCACTATAGGTCGGGTTGTGCGAAGTGCAATAACTGTGATAAGGTGGGCCACCAGGCTAGAGATTGTAAGGTTCCCGTTGCTACAACAATTTAGAGAACCCCTGTGGAAAAACCGGAAGTTGTCATCACTTGTTATGGATGTGGAAATCGAGGGCATTTCAAGAGTGATTGTCAAAAGACAAAGAATCAGAATCGTGAGAACCAGATTTAGAAAGGAAAAGCTCACGAGAACTCTAACTTCGTCAAAGAAAAGACCTATGCTTAAGAAGAAATCTCCCCGCCTTACCTAGTGAGACCTAAGTCAAAGACTTCTTAGACTATGTTACCTAAGAGACCTACATTCATGTTTTCTTTAAATAATTTGTATTGTGTGTATGTTTTAAAATTCCTTTTAATATATGTTATGACGATTATGTCAGTTACACCTAAAATTTCTATTGCTTTATGTAAGGTACTCCTCAAATCTATTACCGTCTTACAGCTCATTTCACCATTATTCTACAAACCGTTTTATAAGTATAAACCATTTGGATGTTATCGTATGAGCTATACTAGTGTCGTGTTATAAACAGAGTTGCCCTCATTTATAAGCCATATTTTCTTTCCCATCAGTCTACGGATCGTTTTGCTAAACCGCTTGTTAATCACTTTACTATCGTCTTATAAACTATTTCATAGTCGTCATATAAACCATTTTTGTCATGTTCTCATAAATTTTCTACTATCATCTCATAACTACTTTCACAATAATTTTTCGAACTAACTTGTCTTTATCTTTTAACCTATTTTGTCGTCGTTCATAAACTCTTTTGCCATTATTTTATAAACCATTTCGCTAACACCTTTTAAACTATTTTGATACCACCCTATAAACCATTTTGTCCATCTCTCATAATTATCCTACTATTACCTTATAGCTTATCTGGCTATCGTTTAATGAACTAATTTGTTCCCATAAGATGATAAATCATTTCGCTAATACCTTTAAAACTATTTTGAAATCATTCTATAAACCACTTTGTGGAAACCCCATAAACCACTTCATTATCATAAACTATTTCACTGTCGTATTATAAACCATTTAGGAACCATTACATAAATTATTTTTCTATCATTCTTATAAACTAACCTGGTCTCACATCATAACCTCCTTGCCGTTGTTTATAAATTCTCCTACCATCATTTTACAAACTAATTCAT
>BQNB010196475.1:0-11286 GCA_026074375.1 Tanacetum coccineum | reverse complement strand
AACTTGACATCCTCTGGATATATACCTTTCGGTTTTAATATAGGATATGAGGTTTAGTCGAGTTTTACTTTGATCACCTCGGATGATCAATGTTTCACTGTTGATAGGGATGTGGACGACTTTCTCGTCATAGATAATTCTTGCATGATACTTGGATAACCAATCCATACCAATGACGACATTGAAACTACCGAGTTTAATCAGCATAAGATCAATTTCAAAAGGTTGGTTTAGCAAAATCAGAGTGCAACCCTGGATAACGGTATTAGTGCCTACTAGGTTTCCATCTGCCATTTCAATGTCATAAGTGGTATCTAGTGTAATTGGTAGGATATTAAGCATAGAAGCAAGAGATATGGATACAAAAATTTTATCGGCTCCTGAATCAAATAATACTCTAGCTAGATGTTGGTTTAAAAGGAACGTACCTGTGACTATGTTAGGATCTTGGTGAGCGTTCTTGTCCCTCAACAAGTATGCTCTTCCGTAGGCACTGGTCTTTGCTTTTGGGCACTGATTTCTTTAATGTCCTTTCTCTCCACATGCATGACAAGTTACTAACATTGGCTGCAGGTTGCTTCCAGTGGATGGCCCCTTGTTTCTGTAGTTCCTGGTCTGGTGACCTACCTTGTTGCAAGTCCGACACTTGACATTGCAAGGTCTTGTGTGATGCAGGGTACATTTTTTACACAGGGGAAGGCTTCCAATATACCTACTGTTTTCAGTTGGGGTGGCAGCATAAGCCCTAACGGTTTCTTGCCTTCTATTCTATTGTTGGTAGTGATCATTGTTATGGTTATCATTGTTGTTGTTACGGTTGTTTTGGTAGTTGTTGTTGAAGGTTATTCTATCATCAAACTTTCGTTTGTGATCATTGGTTCCTTACACAGAATTATGCTTTGTTACCTGATCTATTAACCTCTGGGTTATGGTAATAGCTTCCTCTAAAGTTTGAGGCTTTGAAGTGGTAACATTTCTTTCAATACTTCTAGGTAATCCCCCGATGAAGACTTCCATGAGTTTCTCAGATTTTGGCACCATAGTTGGGCATAAAACTGCCAATTCCTGGAATCTTCTAACGTAAGTCTTGAGATCATTTCCTTTTAAAGTCAGATTGTAAAATTCATCTTCCATTTTCTTGACCTCAGTTCGGGGACAATACTTCTTTATTAAGAGCTTTTTCAATTCAGACCAGGGAATCTTGTAAGCTTCCTCTATTCGAATAGGCTAGGCGAATGAATTCCACCAGGACAAAGCTTCTTCAGTTAGAGTACCAGTAGCCAATTTCACTTTACAGTCCTCGGTACAGTTTCTGTAGGAAAATACTAATTCAGTTCGTTCAAACTAGCGGATGAGGCCAACAGCGTAAACTCTTTGTAGCTACATTTTCTTGCTAAAGGATTTCCACTTTGTCCAGTGTTTCTATTGGTATTTTTAGTATTTGCCATGGTAGCAGCTTGTGCTTCCAGAGCTGCAGCAACACTATCAGCAACTAGTTTCCTGATGGTAGCTTGAGACATGGCTAGTGCTGCAGATGTTGATGTCCTCTTGGGAGCCATTCTATCAACATTTACAAGACAACACATAATAAGAATCCATACAATGATATAGTCATATCACAAGTCTTTGTATAATAATCAAAATTTTCATACATAGTGATATTGAAATCATTTGACATAGATACTTATTTGATACAAGTTCTAACAAAGAAATACACATTCTTTGATATTACATTGCAGGATATAATGGAAAATTTTGGAATCTAAGACTTCCATATATGGGCACTGTAACAAGTATCTGACTTATTAGGTTCCTCGGGGACTGGTTCACTTTCTAGTGGTTTCATACCGCGACCACTTAGATAACTTATCAAAGGCTAGTCTGGTGGTGGTGTAGGTGAAATCGTATGCTCAATATCTTGATCATTTATCATATCCATGATATCTGGGTACAAAGGTTTGAGAAAACCAGGTGGTAAGAGAGCCATAGTAACCTGGATACATAAAGATGAATAACCTTAACACAGGGTATAGGATAGACAGCCACGACATACATAAATCGGTATCATGAAACAGCGAGGTATAATGGAATCACAACTTCATTATGTCATAAACAACTTGTCTACATATTTTACATAATCAAAATTTGACAAGTGTCGTTATTTATGCCACACATCCCGTGGTTGGATTCTAAACAAAAGCTGTAAATGACAAGGATCTAGTCTAGTAGTCTGGTGGTCCTCCCTTGTGGTTCTTGAGCTCATGGATCTTGTCCAGAAGACTCTTCATATCTGATCGGTGGCGAACCTGGATATCCTCGATGAGCATCTCTAGAGTAGAAATCCTGACGCGAGCAAGAACAATCTCGTCATCATGCCTTATTTGCTCTCTCTAAAATCCAGAAATCTAGGTACGGGCTTCTTGAAGTTCGGTTTCTAGTTGGTCAAAATCTCGTTGTATGATTACTCGACCATTACCAAGACCTTCTATCTTATCTTCCATGTGCTCAATGCGCTCAAGAGGGAGCTCATCTAAGTGATTCAAAATAGTCTCGATCTGTTCCTCATGACGCTCCAGATGCGTCTTATGAGAACTCTCTCCCATCTCAAATACCTGAGGTGGGGCAGAGGAATCAGTAGAGAAGGGTGATAGGAAACGGGCTCGTTTCTGAGGTGGCAAAATCTCCTCGGGAAGAAAGAAATCTCGGGGATCAAATAGTGGTGATGGTGGTAACACTGGAGATGGAGGCAAAACAGTTGGTGGAGCAATAGGAGCTCGTGGTGATGGAATAGGTAATTCATTACTAGAAGCATTATATGCTTGCATGACCGGTTCATAAAACAATCATGGGCGCGGCGTGGGGGGGGGTGGAGAAGGGGAGGGGGTGTATGGAGGGGGAGTGGGTTTAGGGTGGGTGTTGAGGGGCGGTGTGTTGATGATGAAGCCGATTTGTCCTTATTATGGATAGAGGTCCGACTTGCGATGAGAGGCTGATGGTATGGTTTGGTGGGTGTTGTTGCGAAGAGTATAACAACTCGACTGGATTGATTAGTCATCCTCCATCGCTGTGATGGCATAATGATAATAGTCACTGCAGACTGATGCCGCACTGAGCCTACAAACCATCAAAGGGAACAACGGGTAGTAGTTTTGTAGAGAGAAGTAATCATTCCTCACCATCAAATGCAGACTCATTCATGTTACTGACCCTTCTCCAAGAGGATATGATGTCAGAAGGCGTATAGACCGATTCTACTGACGTCGCTATCAGCAGACGCGATATGTGCGTGCGAAGAGCTTGCGCGAAAGGGAGAGAGAGCGAGCGGAGCGCGAGAAGTCTATATATATGGGGGGGGGGGGGGGGGGGGGGGGGGGTGTGTCTATGTCAGTGATGTACGAATCCAAATAAATCTCCACCTTATACTAACCATTTATTGGTCACTGGAGAGGAGACATCAGTATGGTGCGTGCGACATGCCTTGTGATTGACTTGGATTGTAGAGAGCATACTATAGTTATAAGTTTAGGTTTAACTCTTGTCCTCTATAAATCGAATACATCTCGTATGACGCTAGGATAATCACTTACACGCTTCAACTATTACTGCACATTAATTACACCGGACTAATCCAGTGCCCATTCTATAGTCTTCCGCTAAGCGACGTACAAGAGGAGATGACAAACGAGTGCACTCATTACGTATTTCAGATCGAACTCGCAAGAGACCCGAGGAATGCTCTATGAGGAATGCGGACTCAAAAGAGATGTTTTGGAAAATTTAGTTATCATTCAATAATATTTCAGAGTTTTACAAAAGGAGGTCCCAAAATACATATAAAACATAAGGTTTGAATGATAACAAGTTTGGACGTCTTCAAGTCCATGCCACTCCGTGCCTTAGATTTGCTTAATTACCTGAGATAAACATGCTAAAAGGATCAACACAAAGGTTGAGTGAAATTCACAGGTTTATAATATAATGGTTGAATACAAGTTTAACGTAATGGGTAAAAATTGCAACTAAATACAATTAAACAAGGAAAATAATATTATTCACTAACCATGAACACTCAAACTTTAACATGGAAATCATATCAATGATATTTAAGGAACGAATGTCCTTCTGGAAAGGTAATTTGCCAATTACCCATTATTTCTCAAATATAGTGCGCTTGGTTACCTCACTGGTAAACACAAACGGGATTCGTCAATCCCGATAGATCTATCCACAATATTCGCGTTCACACACAAGTGATTAATGGTTCATGATATAAAGGATATTGGCAATGGAGGTAACTTAGGCAATAATATATCAGGATAGCATACAGTTGGAAAATACTTGTATTCATGGTTTATAGCATGTATCTCCCCACGGGATTTGGAAAACATATAAAGGTGGGACTATGAACTCACCTTAACAGGGAAATCTGATTGACGTCAAAAGTGACTCAAATGGAAATAAACGGCTTCGTCACGCAACCTGGGGTAATATGTCAAGTCTTAGTTTGATTTTTTATATTTCAAACTTTTATTTCATAACGTTTAACGTAAATATTAATTCGGTTTATTAATTTGTGAAAATATCGTATCACTATTCGGGCTATCATAATCCAGAGGTCATAAAACGTGTTTGAGGATCTAGGACACTTTAAATCGTAAATTCAGCAATTCGTCAAAACGTCTACCCAAATGAAAGCCCCTCACATGAGATTCCCTAGTAACGTGATACATTATAGTTTAAATGATAAGATTTTATCTTTTTAAGTTTCTTCAAAAGCTAGTAGATGATAAATTATGTTAAAAATATAACATAATTATTTTTAAATGTTTTGATCGATGAATGAAACGTTAAAGGTGTCGGGTTTTTAATAAAATCGAGTCTTATAATGTTTAAATATATTTTTATTATTTAATATAAAAATACTATATTTTATACCCTCGAGAATTTTGAAAATGGCAATATATACCCTTGGTATATATATTTTTACGCGCGCGAGAGCGCCCCCTTTAGAGCGAGCGAGCGAGAGTTGCGAATTTTTAAACGCGCGAGAGCGATTTAGAGTTTGTCAAAACAGGCCCTTGTAGTTTAACTTTAGAGTAATTACATTTTTGGCCCGAAAGTTTAAAAGTTTCAAAAGTTACAATATATACCCCTAAAGGATAATTCGATTTGCATTTTTAGTCCAAAATCCATATACTTTGTATTTTTGAATCCGATTTCGTTTTGCAGCATTTAGCATATCATAATAAGATAGAAATAAGTTGGTTTTTATAGAGAGCTCGAAAACTCAAAAAGGGTGTGTTTGGTTTTGAAATAATAAACTGAAAGCTTAGAGCTTTTAGGGTTTGTTTCAATGTTTACAAAAGTGATATTATAGCTTATTAGAGCAGCTTATAAGATCAGCTTATGGCTTATAGCTTTTAGGGTTTTGCGAAAATAGTTTTTAGGGTACGTTTGGTTTAGGAAAACCATACGTGTAAGCTTAGGGTTTAAGGGCTTATTCCATGAGATTATAAAATTTATAAGAGCTTATTAACTTAGGGTAGCTTAAACTAGCTTATTTTTAGGGTTTATATGGAATAGGGTTTCCAAAATGGGTTCGTTTCAGGGCTCGGCTTGGTTTAATAGTTTCCAAAAAGGTTTTGCTTGATCAAATGGTTAAAACAAGGCGTACATATAATCTAAAACATGACAAGAGTTTATAGAACAAGTTGTGAGGCTTACTAGAGCTCGAAATGGTTGGATATGAATCGAAAACCTTGGAGATGAATCAAGAACCCCTTTTCTTCCTATACTTTGGCTTCTACTTAGCTTAAACCCTTTTTTTTCTCTTCTAAGGCTTGGCTAGAACATCATTTGAGTATGTATTTAGTTTAGTGGTGAATTATAAAAGTGTGCATGGTTTCGGGTATGTATAGGGATCGAATAGGGGTGGTGCCCAAGTTGGGAAGGGTGGTGGCCAAGTTCTAGCAATTAGTGACTAAGGAGAGCTAAGAGGATAGCTTAACAAGGTATTGGAGAGTGGGGACGGATCGGTTCACTAAGGTCGTGACGAGTAGGTGACAAGGTGGTGGTGAGGTGTTTGCTTGGGGCTCACAGGTGGTGACAAGGTGGTAGACAAGGTGGTGGATCATGGTGGAGTGTGCTAGCTTTGGTTTTGGCTTGGTTTCAAATTAGTTCGACTAGTTAGGGTGGCATCGGGTTGTTTAGGGTTTCGATTTAGGGTTTTAGGGTTTCGTCGAGTATAGGTGGTGTTGGAGGGAAGAACTAGTTCAAATGTGGTGCTTAAAAGGCTTGTAATCCATGCTAGAAAGGTGGTACGAAAGGTTCATAGAAATTTGGAGGGAAATGGCTTAAGTTTGAATTCCATGCATAATCGGCTTGTACCTTAGGCTTTAAGGAGTTGTACTTAGGGTTTTGGAGGGAAATGTTATTCAAATTTTGTGCCTTGGTAACTTGTACATAAGCCTTATAAGTTTGTACGTTTGTATTGTATGGAAACGTTACATGTAGTCGGGGTTTTTGATATAAACGTTTAACGTATAAAGTCCGTTTTGTAATAAACTTTATGGATGATACGTTAAATAGATAATGTATGTGGTAAAAATGGTTATTAGAATATATTACTTGACATATTATAATGTTCACTTGATATAAACATTGATGGAATTGGCATTGGTAGGTGCGTGAGCTCGTTTACTTTGGAAATGTAAGTTACGTTACATAATGGATGGAATAAAACAAAAATATTTCTGTGAAAATGGTTATATTTGATACAATACGTGGAAAATTACATTGAAGAAAATTGTGGGTTGTTATACAAATAAACTGCCAATTTGGTTGCTGCTAATTCAGTTGCCAAATAAACTGCCAATTCAATTATAACTAGAACGAAACTCAAATTTTCAAAACATAAAAAGACACATTTTTGATTGTTTTTACCTAAAATTTCTTGTACAGCTAGTATTACTAAGCCTATAGGTACCTTAAAAATGCAAACTTTTTGGTTTTTAAGCCAAAAAATTTGAAATCAAGATTTGTAGTTTTTAAAGCTTTTTGAATACAAAAGATAAACAAAAATGATGTTTTCCTTGAATCTAAGCTTGTACACCTATATCCTAAAGATACTAGATCAGATTTACCAAGGTAAATGATCCTTTAGTGTACAAAAAAGCTTCGAAAACAAAGAAAGAACAAGAAAAATAAGTACGGTTTAAAAGAAAAAAAAACGAACAAAAAACAAACACAAAAACTAAACAAAGCACTCCATGGATCTTGATACCAATTGAAGAACAATCAAATAACATACAAGGTTAGGGAAAGAGAGGTGGTTTTAGAAAGAGAGTGGTTGGATGAACATTTTAAAGAGAGAAAGTAAAACAAGAGAGAAATGTATTTAGTGTGTGAAATAATGAACAACCAACCCCCTCTCCAAGGAATGGAGAGGGTATTTATACATCCCTAGTGGCCGGCTATGGTTAACTTGTGGGCTTTCCATGGGCCTTTTGTCCCTATTAGATTACTATCATTACATTGGACTAACTGCGGGCTTTGACTAACTATTATTAGAAGTGATCGATACTTTTTGTGTTTCTAACAAACAGTGTTTTAAATTTCAAAAGAAAGAATTTTTTTTTTTGAAAATGATCGACTCTTACAAAAAATCATCTCTCAAGATGTTATGATATGTGTGTTGAATTCCACTACTATTTGTGATGAAGTGAATGTGGAAATGCGAAGTAGTGAAGTGTTTGGATCTTGATGGTGAGCTTTTGAACAAACAAAATGTGTATAATGATCTTTCAAAAAGTTATTTACAACTTGAAAACGCTACATTTCTCTTGAGTTAACAATGCAACTAAATTAAGAAATTTTTCAAAAGGAATCATTCACTAATAATCAAAATGCTCTTGAAATTCTAGAATATTTTAAAAATAATGATTTGAAAGCTCAGCTACAAGCTAAAGACACTAAAATCTAAAGACACTACAATCTGTAAGTTGAAAGAACATATCAAATCAATGAGAGAAAATGTCAAGGAAGAGAAAGTCAAACATGAAATGGATAAAATTAAGACCATAAACATTGAATTAGAGCATAGTGTGGCAAAATTACTTTCTGAAAACGAGCGTTTACATAAAGAAATTGAGCATTTGAAAGATTTACAAAGATTAATTTGACTCAATTAAAAAGAAACGTGCTCTCTCTAAGGAACACGATGACTCTTTGATTGGTCAATTGAACTCTAAGTCTATGGAAAATGCAGATTTAAAACGTCAAATTCATGACAAGGTTTTTGTGATTACATCATTGAAAAACGATTTACGAAAATTAAAAGGGAAAGAAACAGTTGAAAATCTTGCACAAATACCAATTGCCACTACTATTGCTCCAGGCATGTTTAAAATAGACTTAGAACCTTTAGCTCCTAGGTTATTGAATAATAGGGAAGCTCACATAGACTATCTTAAGCACACTCAGGAACAAGCTGACATACTTCGGGGAATAGTCAAACAAGCTAAAGCAAAACAACCATTAGATAATGCGTTAGACTTTTCCTGTAAGCATGCCAAACAAATTCAAGAGTTACTTGTTTATGTTTCACCCCCCCCCCCCCCCCCCGGGGGGGGGGGGGGCCCCCCCCCCCCCCCCTTCCCCCCCCCCCCCCCCCCCCCCCCCCCCCACCCCCCCCCCGAGGACACAAGCCTTAAACCTTTAACCAAGTGAGTAATGATTATTGTCACACCTATGAACAAAGTCAAGAAAGTTAGGTTTTCTGAACCTCTCACATCCTCAAGCAACATTAAACAGGTAGAGTCATCTAAAACACCTGATTCTAACACACCTGTGTTGTCATCTACAGGATTGAAGTGTTCTACTAGTACTTGCAGATCACAGCCTACAGGCAATAAAAAGAATGATAGGATCTCGCAAAAACCAAGTAGCAACAGGAAGAATAAAGTAGAAGCCCAACCTAGGAAAGTGAATAAAAAGAATCATGTTAAAGAACCTATTTGTGATGACAATGTTAAGCATACTATGTTAAATGCGAATTCTCAGTTAATTTGTGTTAAATGTAAGCAATGTATGTTTGATGCAAATCATGATGTGTGTTTCCTTGATTTTGTGAATGATGTGAATATGCATGCTAAATCTAAATCTAAGTCAAAGAAAAGCCAAGTGCATAATATTTGGAAACCTACGGGTAAAGTGTTCACTGATGTAGGACTTAAGTGGAAACCAACAGGAAGACTTTTCACTATAGTTGGTAACTCGTGCCCTTTAACTAGGATCACTCCTAAGAAAATAGTGCATCTTAAGGAAGCCACTTCTAGTTCAGTTAAAATACAAAAACCAGAGATTAAAGTCTATAGTAGGAGACCCAAACAAATAAAATCAGTAGGTTCGAGTAAAAAAGCTAAGATTGAAGAATCTAAAATTGCTAACAACTCGGAACCCTTTGTCGTAAATAATTATTTTCGTATTTTCATACGAACGGAAATTTAAAATATTTATATTTGACGTTTCGCGAGGCAATGTTTGACCGCGCGTTCATTTATTGTTTTAAGTATTGTAAAAATTTACGACGCATCTCGTTATTAAATTTAAGATCGTAAATTTATTATTTTTACGAATGTCGTCTTTTGTTCCTTGCCTCGAGCCGGACTCGCATTTTAAAGTGTACACATCTTATTAAATGTTTTAAATTAAAATTAGTGGGACATAAATAAAATATTTACGAATGTGGTGACCCGAGCCTTTGGTCGGTTACATAACGAAACAAATAACCTTTGTACTAGTTTTTAAAAGGACTCAAGGATAAAAGGACCAAAAGTGCCAAAGTGTCAAACTTTATTTCTATAAATACCACTCCACACACACACTTATAACTTTTTAGAAATATTTTCACTTCCTTGTCCTCCCTCTCTTTGTTCGACCGATCACACCAAGAAACAACCAAAAACTGACTATTTACCGACATGCAAAATAATTTGTTTACAAAATATTAATCCTCGTATCAAGGCCTACGTTTCCTACTATTAAAAACCCACATGCATTAAGTTTTGAGGAATTTGGGTTTTGGGTTCGGTTTAAGAGTTTTCGAGTTAAATGGGTGTCTAAAAGAGCTAGATAAGTGTTTCTAGCAAGATGGTTTGGTTGAAAAGCGTTCGGTTTGAGTTCGTGGGTTGCGTCCGTGAGTCCGAGTTCGAGCCAAAGCCGAAACCAACACTTATAGTGTTGATGTGAGTATTCTTGTTATGTTTAATCCATTGTTTCGTTGTTTCGTTATTTTGGTTCCGATTATTATATGTGATGAGGTACGAATTTGCGTTAAATTAGTTATGATGTGGGTTGATTGAGCGATTATGGTATAGTGTATAGATGATTTTAGTAATATCACTAGTTGGAATTTTGGTCAAAAATGGGTTTTGATGAGTTTTGTAAAAGGTATTTTTGAGCAGAAAACAGAACACGGAAAACAAGGTCTGAGAATTTGTAAAATCTAATTTTTTAGACTTGAAACTATGATAAGGCTATCCGAGACGATCGTTTTGATATAAAATGGAGCTTCTAACTCCTAATAACGAAGAAACTAGAGCCAAAACAAGTTTTGAAAAAGTTATAAATTTCAAACAACACTTTCGTAATTTGCACTTGCTGATCTGATTCTCAACGGCGATTTTGAGCACTTTCGAGTCCGTTTCGGCTTTCCGGCGAAACACGAAAGTTGTCCGGAATGACGTTTTCTATAAAATTTCGTCTTAGTCAAAGTCACGAAAACGTGATATAGCGGGTCAAAACCGATGGTCAAACTGCTGCGTTTTTATTAAAAATACAAGTTCCTGCAGAAACTTGCAGGGGCATTTTGGTCATTTTATGTCGAGATTCAGGTCTCGGCTAAAACTAAAAAGTTGTCCGGAATATCGTTTCGCATAAAATCTCTTCTTTGTCCGAATCGTGAAAATGTGATTTAAAGGGTTGTTTGGTGCGGGTCAGATTTGAGTAAAAATAAATATAAGTATAAAAGTCAAAGAAAGTCAAATGTTGACTTTAAAAAGTCAACGGGTCATATAAGACTTATATAATTTTTAACTAAGTACATGGATATAAATAAAATGATAAGTATTAAAAATATACTTAGATATTTAAACTTACCAAAGATGGTAACTTTCTGAAAATAGTAACTTTCTAAAAATAGAAAGTTATCGAAAATATAACGTTTTCAATTAAAGTCACGTAAGATAAAACATGAGGGACAATTATAACTCAATGTTGAGGGGTTTT
>BQNB010196474.1:0-11286 GCA_026074375.1 Tanacetum coccineum | reverse complement strand
GAGCATGATGCTACTTGGGAAACTAAAGAAATAATGCGGACTAATTATCCAAATTTCTTTTTGTAATTTGGTACGTTTCCGTTTAGAATTCGATTTTAATTTCATGGTTAAAAATTTTTTTAGAGGGGAAGAATTATAACACCCTAAAATCTAAATTAATATTTTAATAATTTTATAAAGTAAAAAAATAAAAATAAAAATAAAAATAAAACTAAAAATAAAGATAAAATAACACTATCATTATATTAGTAAATAAATATAAACCAATCATATTTAGTCGGTCCTAAACAAATCTGTATCATTTTTATATTAATGATGCTCAAACTATTTTTAAACTATAAAAGTATAACAAGGAACCTCCTATCTTAAAATTGGTAAACTTTCACAATGGTTCCATATGTAACACAAACAAGAATCACTATAAAATATTAGAAGATATGAAATGATTCTACTCTATCATTTCATAACTAATATTGCGTATCAATTTCTTTTAAAACCAATGAGAATCTCGTACCTAATTACTACCTCCGTCTCACATTAAGTGTCCAATTTAACTTTTTCAAATCTTTTTTCTTCATCTTTGACCTTAATTATTTCTTTTTATGTTATATGATACTTGATGCAAAATATATGAATTGATAGAGTTTTCAATGAATTCCTCATTGGTATAATTTTCATTAAGTATTATATAACACAAACACAAATATTTACGGTCAAAGTTGATAAAAAAAAACCTCAAAAAGTCAAATTGGACACTTAATATGAGACAGAGGGGGTAACAAGTTTTGACTAACATTTTAACTAATATGCAAATCATTTCTCAAAATAAATGTTCCTTCTGTTCCAAGCTCCACTGATTTCAAAAGCCTATAAATACACAATATCTTCACTGCTTTCAATCACCTCATACATTACTCGCATTCATACAACAAGTTCTTTGTATTCCTTTGATCATACGAAAGTTTGAGGAATAAGCAGTTTCGGGTTGTTCGCGTATTGGCTGTATCGTTCGTGTTTGTTAGGCTTTTTGGTTTGCGATTGGTACGTTTAGTGATCGTGTACATTTTGGGTGTCGGGTTCGGTTGTGTCCCGCTAAATCTTGCGCGCGTGTTCGTGCTTTTGGGTTTTGATCTATCGTTTTGGCCGGATGTACATTTTAAACTCCAAATCATACGCTACTATATACATACACATAAATATTATATTAAGAAATCTTGTTGTAGTAACATGTTTTATAATCACTTGAATGATGGATCATTATAAATATACACAATCACGGACAAATCCACTGTCGTTTTGACAGTGGATCTCCAATGCTACAGTAACGGGCTCCCATTTTGGGCCAGCCCGATTTTGTTTTTTTTTTTAATTATTTTTTTTTAAATTTGTATGTACAAAATAGGAGGGGAAAAAAATATTACAAAAGTTCCGATTTATTCAGATAAAAAAAATACCCGCGGAAACATCTTCGATACCTAATAACTTTAAAATAATCGATATGGTCACAAACGTACAACTCATTATATTATAAAAACCCATATAGAAAAAAAAAACACTTTAAACATGAGGCCCAACACATAAGCCATATAAAAAAATTATTACTAATAAACACATTTGTCGACAAATCCACTGTCGTTTTGCACAACTCATTATATTAAAAAAAAACCCATATAGCAAAAAAAAAACACTTTAAACATGAGGCCCAACACATAAGTCATATAAAAAAAAATTATTATTAATATACACATATGTCGACAAATCCACTGTCGTTTTGCACTGTGGCTGCTACAGTACGCTACAGTGCTACATTACGCTACAGTGCTACAGTACGGCCATAAAACTAGCCCAAAAAACTAGCCTAAAATTCGCATAAAATGTGGCCCAAAATTTGGCTCAAAGTAAAAAAAAAACTAGCCTAAAATCTGGCTAAAATGTAAAAAAAATACAAAACGGACCCTCAACTTTTAATTATTTACGATTTTCTTACACAAAAAATCCCGTAAAAAAATTAACAAAAAAAACCCGTCAAGTTTTTATTGTTCACAACTTTTTTACATTCATCGGCCAAAAAAAAAGATATCGAACCGTTCCAAAAAAAGAAAATATTCGGGAAAAAATTAACTCGTCCCAACGCAAAAAAAAAATTCCCATATCGTACAAAAAAAATGAAATATCCGGAAAAAAATTAGCCAAAAAAAAATAGCCTAAAATCTTGCCCAAAGTAAAAAAAAATACAAAACGGACCCTCACCTTTTAACTATTTACGATTTTCTTACACAAAAATTCCCGTAAAAAAATTTACAAAACCGTCCCAAAAAAAGAAAATATTCGGGAAAAAATTAGCCCGTCCCAACGCAATTTTTTTTCCCCGAATCATACAAAAAAAGAAAATATAAAAAATTAGCCCCGCCATAACGCATCGCCCAAAAAAAAACCCCGAAACGTAAAAAAAAATTATTCGGGAAAAAATTAGCCCAGCCGCAACGCGCGAGTTCTTTTTGCTTGTTAGTTACATGATGTGAACTAGAGCCATACGTAGCATGAATATGCATGATCACCAATCTAAAGATAAAACTTGAAATTTAGTATATGTAAAAGAGTTGATAATATATGAAAAAGGATTGAACATGCTTTGGCAATAATAGTATGAACTGGGTATCCTAAAAATTAAAATGACTAAGATCATTTTCCTAATAATCTATAATAAGTTTCCGCGTCATATCGAGTATAACAGTTAAGAAGGCAAATAAAATAGAACTAATCTTACGACCATTAATAGAGGTTATAGCCATGGAAAGATTAAACAATAATCATCGACACTATTTTTGAACCGTTTTCGAACTTAAAATTATTTTGGTACAGATATAGTAAGTAGTATAATTTCTTTTATTGTTAAAAATAAAGAGAAAAAAATGATGAGTCGGCTTTGGATCTAAAGATTTTTCAATCGGCATGAGAGCCTTGCATAAAATGCCATTGGTGATCAGTTAAGGTTTAGATGTTCTGATATATAAACAATTTGAATGGAAAAAAATGAATACCAAGATTTGTACCATGCACACGTAGCAAAAATGAGTTGTTCATGCATGGTAGACGTTTTGGGTTTTGCAGCGTGGCACTAGAAAAGAAATTTACATATAAGCCCCTATATTTATCAAAGTTTTCTACATGGAATATTTTGAAGTGACATGATTGTAAACATAGAATTTCTATGTCGGGTACGTAGAGGAGGACCCACCTTCTGCCAAGGTGGTTCTGGAGAACCACTTTAGAAGCCGAAATTGCATAGAAATGATGCATGAATTTTTTTTGAACCCACCTTAGAAAAATGTTAGTAACCAAGTGATATGTGCTTAAACACACATCATTTTAGCTCCATAAAACTCTCTAAAAAGGGCAAATAACTCATAAATATATAAAATTGTATTGCAAATACGCTTGTGGGTTGTTGTTCTGTCTTACGATGGACAAGAGATTGAACAAAACGGATCAAACGGCTTGAGATTTTAGACTCGACTCGATCAAGTTTGTTCATTTTTCGAAGTCAACACGAAATCCAAGAAAAGCCACGAGCAGACCATTGGATAGAGCTCGAAAAAACGAATCCAATAGTCCCGACTTCGCCCCAAAACTCGACTCGGTTCCATTTTATGGGTCAAACAATATTGTTAAATATTAATTAAATAAAACTCCGAAAATTACATTCTTCACACCATATTTTTAAGTCACTTGGTCCACTGGTCACCTCTCTAATGGATAGAACACCTCATCCTCTCCACCTCATATCTTCCTCATCACCCTTGCCACATGAAGGATTCCCATTGGATGAAACACCTCATTACCTCTAATCTAGAGGATATTTATCCCCTCTCCACTTCATTCTTTAGTAATTTTTATTTGGGTTAATACACAAAAAAGTTACTAAATTTTAGCCAAATGTTCACCTAAGTTACTAAAGTTTTTTTTTTTGTTACAAAGAGGTTACTCATGTTATGTTAACCGGTTATATAAGTTACCCGGTATGTTTTAACCTTTTATTACAAGTTAAATGTCTACGTGGCATGAGATGTGACAATTTTTTTTATCTCACTAATTAATATAAAAGGAAAAATCAATTAAGATTCTCATTTCTCTCTTTCATAGCAACCATCATAAACCACCAAACCATTCATACACCACCACCCCGTCACCGTTATCACCCCTCATCACTACCTAGACAACACCCTCACACCACCACCACTACAACATAATCCACCATCACCCCATATATGGGTCTCATCCTTATCTTTAAAAAAATATTAGATGTAAAATGCACCCAACGCCACATCCGTGCCCAGATCTCGCCGAAAAAGTGCTCAACACAAACCAACTTCCATAGGATGATGATTGTCAAATATTTTTTCGGTTCTTGGCAATGTGGGCAGTGTGTGTTCTTGAGGTCTAGGAGTCTTCAATCCAAAGGGATGATCACGAGGGACAAAGAATGCTGATTTAAGGAGTGATTTCTAAAGTGGTAATTAGGTTGAGTCTGTGACGGGATAGAATGGTGGTGGCATTTGTAGGTTGCTGATGGAGGTAGGAGGGATAAGGCTATCTTGCAAAAGTTGTGCATTTTGGATGTGCCCTTGGATGTATTGGTGAAGGGTGTAGAAGTGGTTTAAGTATCTTGTTGAGATTTGGTCTCTAAGTCATGGATGGGCTCGGGTTTGAGCACCAACAACCTACTCGTTGGATAGGTTGATAGGTTGTAAACGTTTGGTTCAATTCCGCATGAGTGATGGTTTGAGGGAGTGTTTGGGATAGGCCCTTGGGAAATAATTGGGCAATAGATTGAACTCTTTGGTGGTATTTCATTAAAGGAAGATAGGTAGGGATGAGGTTCTAATGGTGAACTTGGTAGAGTAGAGAAAGTTAAGGCTCTAGGGGATAATGGTGTCATGAGTGGTTCTAGAGTAGGGGTTGTTTGGATGGAAGTTAGTTTTGGGATTGTGAGAGCAAGAGTGGTGTCGAGAGTAGTGTTTGGGTTGGTGATGAAGGTTGTGTTAGTGGTGTTTGAGGAGGTTGGTAAGTATTGTGAGGTGTTTATGAATGTGTGAACTTGTCATTGAAGAGATGTCAATGAAATCGAATTCTTGGGGCATTTTTCATTGGAGATTTTTGGGTTGGAGTGTTAGCACTTGAAGCCATAGAGTAATGAAGAGCAAGATTAGAAAAAGATTATTTGCAGAAATTTTAATGTTGTGGAGGGGATGAGAACACAAGATATCTAGATTTATAACTAAAAGCCATACAAAACATGTAAATGCTTAAGCCACTATAATTTTCGCCTAAACACAATCAATAGGATGATTTTAAGGGTCAAACAAGAACTGTTCAGCTTATGGTTTCGATTAAGACAACTACAAATAAAACTTAACATATTTATTACCTTAATTCAAAAATCTAACACCCTAAAACGAAGGAAAACCTACTGTAAAACCGGCGCTGCCAGTTTCATTGGTTCAATAGAACCGGCTTGCTGCAAATGGAACCGGCTGAACCAACCATGGTTCCAAAATTTCAAAATTTTCAAAAATTTTTACTAGTGATCTAACGCATTTCCTAGAACTTGTTTTCCCTAAGAGTTACTTCTTCTAGATAGTCTTAAGAGGGTTTATGAGAACAAGTGAACCCCGATAAACCCCAATAATCAATTATGTTAAACGCTCCTTTAATACAATCAAGAGCATAAAACACAAGAAATAATTCATAGCAACAAACCGTTATTGTTCATAACATAATATCCAAATTGTCCTAAACATAAGAGCTTAACATAGAGATCAATTCTTGAGATTACAAGTTTCAAATTGTTTTTAGAACAAACACAAATACTCACACCGAATAGCACACCCTACTTCTTTTTGGAGAGAAAATAGAATAGGCACTTGAACATCCCCTCGGTTTACTTGAATTCTAGGGAGTCTCCTCCTTCGATAGGTGAAAGTTGGTTCATGTAAGGAATGGGATCAAGAGTGTAGTTGTTCAGGGGATCATTCTCCACCCCTTGGTGAGGAGTTGGAGAAGGTGAATCGGATGACTCAGAGTTGGAAGGAGTTGGAGTTGGGAGACGAGGCCTTTTTCCCTTATCCTTGAATCGGAAGACTTTTTTCTCGGAGAGAGGGATCATCACGTGATCCACATGATATAGTTCATTTGAGAAGGAGTATGGGTGATTGACACGAGCATGTGTAAAGATCCGAGTGAGAAGCATTCCGTAGGGAAGTGTCATATCGGCACTCTTGGTCACACTCACCATTCGGTTGGCGATGTAGTAGGAAAGGTTGAAGTGTTTTCCAATGGTGAGGCAGTAGCAGTGTTGTAAAAAGCGGTCTAGGCGGCACCTAGGCGCTAGGCGGTCACCCACCACCTCGATTTTAGGCAAATCGACCAAATTAGGCGTTTTGGTCAAAAGGCGGTCAACTAACCGCCTAGGTGGGGTCAAATCAGCCTAGGCGGTCGGGCGGACAACGCTAATATCAAACGGTCAACGTTTTTTAATTTTAGATCTAGGGTTTTCGTTTAAAAGGGGCTTATTTTTGGTGATGGAATTGTTAAAAAGAGAGAAGAAGAAGGTGAGATGGTGGGTGAAGAGAGTAGGTGGAAAACATTATAGTGGCTGTGTATTATGGAAAAGATGACATCTCTTTTTAACTTCAGATCTAGGGTTACTATATAGATAACCTAACATTGAATAATATTTGTAGCCTAATAAGACTAATGGCCTAACAGCTTTATTACTGGACTACTAGACCAAAACTTAACCAAAAGCTACACATAATATAAATTTTGCAACATATATATAAGATATATAACTAAAAATAATAAAAATATTAATAAATTTTATTAAAAAATATATAAATATGCAAAATTTGTATAAATAAATATTAAAAATTGTAAAAATAATAATAAATATATATAAAATGTCAATCCGCCTAGGCGGCACCTAGGCGGATTCCGAGCTCGAAGGTGGTCGACCGCCTAGCGATTTTTGCAACATTGAGCAGTAGAGCATGTAGCATAAACACGCGTTAGGATGGTCCTTTTTTTCAGTGAGACTTACGACATTCTCACTCAGGATGATTTCCCATTTCTTGAGATCGATTTTCAACCCGGAAACAATCATTTGAAAAGGGTCAAGGAAGGTATCAACCCCTTTCATCTTTCGGGTTTTGGGTTGAGTTCTTTCATAGAACAAAGCATCGCGGATCAAAGATGAGTCTTAGTGAGGAGGAGGATAAATGTCGGGATGAGAGTCAACACCAGTTTGAAGAGATGAGATGGGCCATTCGGGGGTGTACACACAAACTCCTTGACAAGGAATTTTAAGAATCCGAGCGAACTCCACAAGAGAAAGAGTTATTTTAAAATTGTTAATAATGAAGGCGATGGAGATAGTTCTATTTAGATTACGAATGATGCGAACACTTTTGTTGAATTGAAGCACAAAGATGGGACAAATCTTTTCGTCTATATTTAGAAGACAATCAAACCCAATAGCCGCGAAGGTAGAGCGAAGGTTGGGTTGATCATCAAGGAAGGTGGAGTCGATAACGCGACCTTCATGGATGAGACGTGATACGAACGACTTGTAGACCTCTCTTTCATGTCCGGTGAAGCCTCCGGTACGGTGATACATAGGGATGTAATGAGCGGTATCATGGTGATCAAGGTGGATGGATTTCGGCATAGTGCTCCTAAAATCATACGATAAAATAAATAAAACCAATTCCGATTGAAAATATAATCTCAAAATGTCGAAATTTTCTTAAAGAGGGTTTTAAAAAAAACTTCTTTGCGTGATGATAACAAATCATTTGTTTTTACGGTTATTAACAATGCCAAAATTTATTATTTTTAATTTTTTTTTGTTTTGCTTTACGTATTTCGACATTAGAATTTTATGCATGGGTTATTTTTCTAACGAAGAATAAGATGCAATTCCTAACTAATGTTATCTTGGATACATAATTGTGTTAAATTCGTTGATGAATTGAATTAGTAAAATGGGAGCCCTAAAAATTAGACTTTACAAGTTTAAGATAAACTAAAAGTGTTAAACATAATTGAAACTTACAATGAAAGGATTTGATCGATTTGGAAGATGAAGAATTCGAGAAAATGGTGATGGTGGTTGTTATTCGTCAATGGAGGTTTTTTTAGAAGAGAGTTTTTGAAACACTGAATAGATAAAAAGAGGGCGAATATTTTTAGTTATGTCAGATGTCCGGTTCCGCCGGTTCTATTCTCAGAAGGGAACCAACGTTTATATTCGAAGAGAACCGGCCAAGGATTAAACATAAATTTTTTAATTTATTTTTCTAATAATTTTTTAAATAAAATTCTTCCCCTCCCCTTTTTTTGGTATTATTTAAAATAAAATGTGACATCTTTTTATTTATTTTTGTTTGTAGTTTTTTATATTTTGCCGATATGAAGGGCAAGACAAATGAAATAAATAGCCAACGCAAAGAAGATTACATATGTTTCGTTTCAATATACAATGTGATACAGAGAATGAGAAATACAACAATAATAAGTATGCTAAAAAAAAAAACACATTCATGCGGGAACTTAAACATAGGGTATATGAGCATTAGTAGCGAGATGATGATGATGACTAGGACAGGACTTAGAATCTCCAAGAGGGCTTCTATGAGTTGATCAGTATTTTTGAGTGAGAAGCAAAGTAGGGAGGTTAGATTTTTGAAATGAATGATAGATGATGGAGGAGAGTGGTTTTTTTATATTAAAGGGGATGTGCCGTTGGTTTTTATGGGAAAGGGTGAAAGATGTTTTGAATTTTAAATAGTCAGGCTTAATATTCAGGATTTTATGTTTAGACATCGTACCTCGGGCGAGTTGTGAGTTTGAAGGAATGATTCGAGAAAGAAGTTGCAAGAGTGTGCTAGACTAAAAAATAACACAATAACATTTTTAGAAGAATAGATCACATAACACTTTGCAATTATTTCATAGAAAGAATATGAGCACGATGAGCAACTAAAGTAGAAAGGATAAGAGATTGTGTACCTTTTGGCATTGTGAATTTGCGACACGTGATCATGACCAAATAATTTTAAAAATAATTTTATTATCAAAAGAATATTTTTTTTTGAAAAGAATTTAATAGTAAAAAAATGGTTTATATGAATTGATCATATTTAGCCCAATTAAAATGTCCAGTAGATTTTTGCAAATATAAGCCCAAACTATTATTTTATTATAATTCCGACCATTTAAAAATTTTAAGTTCAAAGAGAAATTTTGGCCAGATCCGCGGTTCTATTACCTGAGTATGGCCGGTTCCATTCATGAACCGAACCGGTGAAACTGCCTTGTTGGGCCAAGATGAGATTTATCTAAGAGTAGCAGTTTCCCTTTTTTATCATCCTTCAACGAGCTTTTAAGAAAACAAATAACATGATAGCTCTAAAAAATAATTGTAGTTTTTGAAATTTATTAGATCGGTTTTTAAAGTTTTTAAAATATAGTATACTTTAAAGAACTTTGATAACCTGCTCTGATACCAATTGTTGAAAACCAGAAGGGGGGGGAGGTGAATAGTTTTCCTAATTAAAATTTTAATTAAACATGTCTGTTTGATTATTTTTAGATCTATTGATAGAAGGATATAAATAATTATGTTAGCAAGATAAGCAAGAAATAATAATAAAAGATATGTGACAAAGGTATTTATAGTGGTTCGGCTACAAGATCTCCTACCTTGCCCTACTCCACTCCTCGACTCACCTACTCGAGAGTTCGAATGCACTAGTCACCAATGACTCCTTCAATTGGCGAGAAGCCTCACAACGTCGCTTACCCTTTTATCCGGTGCTAAGCTAAACACTGGGTTCTAAAACGGAAGAACCAAACCCATACAAGCATATAAGATACCGTGTCCTAATGTGAAGGAACAAAACCCAAAGATACTTGTCCTCTACTAGGTACCAAGCATCACACCTAGATCTTAACAAAGATCCATGCGTAGACATATTACAACAAATTTTTCCAAATGTTCTGAAATACTACTAACACCAATCTACTATCTTATTGATGACAAAGGATGATGAATGATGTATCAAGATCAGTAGGTAGATCTTTATAACATGAGAGACTCTTGCCAAAAAGTGAGCTTTGAGAGATGATCTCGTATGCAAAGCCCGGTAGAACTTCTCCTATTAAGAATCTACCAAAACACTAAAATAAAAGAAACCATGATTAGAGATCATTTGTTAACTGAATATAAGAGAAAGAAACTACATGAATGGATGCATAAACAAGTGGAATGAGTTGGTATTTACAGACTTAAGATTTACTGTACCTCAGTTCCGCCGGTTCTGTTGTATAATAGAACCGGTCAGTATTCTTCAATAGAACCAGCGGTCAGTAACCAAATCTAAATTTTGATTTGTAAAATCTTGAGAGATCATGTGTAATCTTATACGATTATGTTTAGATTTGATAGAAAGAATATGTTAATTATGATGCAAATATGTTTGAAGGTTTTTATATATTTTTATGTAAAGTGTACATTTTTATTATAAAAATGTATTTATGTGTTTTGAGTGTAAGTGAAAGATGGTTTTGATAAATATAGACCTAAAATAATGGTCAATATTTCTGTGTTTATCATTGATGAGTCGATATCAGCAGTTGATGAGTCAATATTTATGTGTTTGTCATTGATGAGTCAATACAGATGGCTGTGGTGGAAGTGACGAGGGCTCGGGTCGACTATACTTTATCATTATGATTTTAGTGTTATTCTTGAGTTAGGAACTTGTTATTGTTTCTTCTTTGGTAGTCATAGGAATGGTGTGTCATTCTTATGTAGTGATTTGGTTAGTAGCTTTTTAGAAGCTTGTGAGTGTCCTTAAATGGACTGAAATGAGGGACTTCACCTTTATCCTTTGTACTTAAACATTTTTTGGTGTAATATAATTTACTTGGGAAACCCTTTACCAAAAAAAAGAAACTATTGGTTTAAAACTACTGAATTTTATTTTCTACTTTCAACAAATTTATGTTTTGTTATTAACAAAACAAAGAGAGATCGTAAAATATAAATAAATGTTTTTACGATTTATTTGTATTAACAGAAAATGCTAACCTTTTGCCAATAAAGTATCTATAGAGCCATTTTTTGAACCGATTATTTCTCCACCGATTCAATAGGAAACCCAACATCAAAGTCAACGTCAACAAGGACATAAGATTCCAATAAAAGAAAGTTTACTTTCAAAG
>BQNB010196472.1:0-11286 GCA_026074375.1 Tanacetum coccineum | reverse complement strand
ACTGGAATATTGCTTGTAGTTACAATCATCTATCAGTACTTTGAGACATTAGAGAAGGAGATGGCCAGTAAACTAGGTTTATTCGGGTTTTAAGCTCTACTTGTAGTGTTGTTGTTTTCTGAGTTTTACAGCAGTGGTAGTTGAAACTAAACTCTTTCTTTGGATGTTACATCCTGTGTTTTTTTATACTTGCAAAAGGCTCCCTTTATGTTGGCCATTGCTGTTAGGAGTGTGCATTGGTATAAAACTGACGAAAAACCTAAAGTTTGCAAATACTAGAACCAAGAACAGACAATGAGATTGACTTTAATGTTAGCCTAGTGATTCGACCGTTATTTTTTTCTTTGCTTAAACGAAACCATTTCTTTACAGTAATAGAATTTTTTTCTTAAACCGGACCGGTTCTAAAATGAACTGGGTGTGCAAGGTTATCTGTTTACACGATTCAAGAAAATATCTTTGAAATTCCAACTAAAAGGTTTGAGATGGATGTTAAACCACCATGGGATACATTAGAAATCAATGGTGAAATCTCAATCAACTCTTGCTACACTTGAATGAATGTGCATTTCCAGTTTGAACCATCACAACTTGTTGTAGTTTTGAATACCATTGATATTCCCAGAGCGACAATCGCATCTTGGCCACTAAAATTTCGCGGCTAAAAATGTATTTCGCGGCTGAAAATGAATTTCGTGGCTGAAAATGAATTTTGCGGCTGAAAATGAATTTCGCTGTAAACATTCATATCAATCTTTTCTATTTTCATCCAACCTTTTTGAGTTTTAAAAATCTATACACTTTGACAACAAAAACATTAGCCCTTTTCTCCCATTTCGTGATTGAGCTTTTCCTATAGATCATAATCTGAGAATGAACGATAGGTTTCTCAAGGACTCTAATTCTCATCTATATTCCATAATCAGGACCGTGGGGTCTTAAACAAAATGGCTCAAGGGGTTTTGCTATAGGTCGATAGCATTGCTTATTAAGAATTATGTTTTGCTTTTTGGCAATCTTCTTCTTGCCTAAAGGGGTTTGATAAATTGCTCACCTAAAATAAATTGTTCACTAGGGGTTTGCTATAGGTCGACGTATAGCAAACCCCCATTACATAATTGACTTGTATCACATTGGTTTGCTTCTATCACGTGTGCTGTTTTAGTTTGGCTATGTTTCGTCACATTGGCTTGTATAACTCCCTCTCTTAATTTGTTAAAGAGACTGGCTCATTAAAGGGAGATTAGTAGGTAATTGGATGATTGTATAAAATAAGATAGAATAGAGGATAGTTAATATATATGTTATACTAGTTTTGATTTAGAATGTTGTTAAAATTTAGGATAGAGTGTGGGGGGGTTTGAAAATTATTCTTATGTCTTTTATTAATGTTTATTATTAGTGGGATAATATGGTTTGATTTACTCCTTCTGCTATCGATTTTATTTGGCGTCTCATTTTCCTTGATTTCCTCATAGTCATGTTAGGGGGTCGTTTGTTTCAGCTACTTGTTTTTAAACTTATTGTTGCGTAACTCTTAACAGTATAAGTACATTTTTTGTTGGTCATTACACATAACATTGAACAAATGTGTGTCCTTCATTATATTAAGGTGCTGTTTGGTTGGGGGAAATTCATGGCATTTGCATTTTAATTTCCCTCAAATATTGTGTTTGGTAACACAAATGGAATAATTTAAAATTCCATGAATTGCCAAAATGGGGGAAATTAAAATGGCTTGAAAAAGTAAAGAATTTACATTTACTTGGAAAAAAAATTATCAACTTTTTTTTCTAGTTGTTTTTTTCTATTTTCTCTTGGTTTGTTATTTTCGTAAATCAAAGGTACCACTCATTAGTCGTCAGGTTGGTTACGTTCGGGTCGGGTCAAGGTCGAGTCAAGGTTCGCACTTTCATACCTGAAAACCGACCTATTTAATTCGGGTGTAGTAGGGTTCATGGTCAAGTTCAGGGTTCGGTCACTCGGGTCGGGTCCAGTCGGGGTTCGGGTCAACTTGGTCGGGTCCGTTAGGTTTCGGTCAAACCCGAATATGAGTAAAACGAAATAAAGAATTTATTTTTTATCATCGTATTATGATAGAAAAATTTATAAAAGATTATTTTAGAAAGATATTTATTTCGGTCAATCGGGTCGACCAGAAACCGAGTTACCAAAAATTTCAACCCGATACCCGACCCTATTTAGTATTCGGGTTACTCGGGTTGACCCGAATAAAATTTTTTTACCCGCGTAACCCGACCCGAATAGGCTTAATCGGGATGGTCTGGTTTTTTTGACACCCATATCCGTCCTCCTAAAAATTGCAATAATAAAAACAAAATGTACAGAGATTTCAAAAAATTATAAAATTCTATCAAACAAACATGCGTAGGCATTTTAAATTGTAGAATTTTAAATTCTCAAGAATTTAAATTTTCTAGAATTTAAAATTCCGGAATTCAAATTAATGAATCCAAAACGTGCACCTAATGTATTTAATTCTTGTAGTCACCAATAAAAATGATTCTCATAATATTGCGGTACGTACAAACCTCCTTTACCATAATAAATCATTTTTTTGGCTTATGTATATATGCAAGTGTTATGATTCTTGTCTATGCTTTATGATGATCTGTGTATTAAGATTTTGGCTTTCTTAGATTCTGTGTTATGGTTATTAAAGAAGTTATCTTTGTGAACATATTTTGGTGATTATGGTGAGTGTGTTTACTAGTGAAGAATCTATTTACAAGTGTATCCCATAAACAAAGGAAATTTTTTATGAACATCTATAAATGTATAAATGTACGTGTATTTACTAGTATAAAAATACGCTAGTAAGATCAAAACTTGCTTATAATTTGCACACGTGAAGATATTCTTACAAAACTTAATTAAACATTAATATCTCATATTTGTGTACTTCTACTATAAAAAATACGCTAGTAAGATCAAAGCTTTAATTCTTGCTCATAATTTACACACGCTTACAAAACTTAAATAGTAGTCTATTAAACATTAATATATCATATTTTTACACTTCTAGTATAAAAAATCCGCTAGTAAGATCAAAGCTTTAATCATTGCTCATAATTTACATGCGTGAAGATATTCTTTCATAAAATAAATAATCGTCTATTAAACATCAATGTCTCTTATTTCTGTACTTCTAATATAAAAAATATGCTAGTAAGATCAATATCTCCTATTTTGTAGTTCTAGTAAAGATTGCACTAGTAAGATCAAAGTTTTACTCATTGCTCATAATTTGCACGCGTGAAAATATTTTTACAAAACTTAAATAATCGTCTATTAAATATCAATGTCTCATATTTTTGCACTTCTGGTATAAAAAAACGCTAGTAACATCAAAGCTTCAATCCTTGCTCATAATTTACACGCGTGGAGATATTCTTACAATACTTAAATAATCGTGTATTAAACATCAATATATCATATTTTTGCACTTCTTGTACAAAAAATACGCTAGTAAGATCAAAACTTCAATCTTTGCTCATAATTTGCACGCGTGAATATAGTCTTACAAAACTTTAATAATCGTCTATTAAACATTAATATCTCCTATTTTTGTACTTCTAGTAACAAACTACGGTAGTAAGATCAAAGTTTTAATCCTTGCTCATAATTTGCACGCGTGAAGATATTATTACAAAACTTAAATTATCGACTATTAAATATCAATATCTCATATTTTTACACTTCTAGTATAAAATATATGCTAGTAAGATCAAAGCTTCAATTTTTGCTCATAATTTGCGCGCGTGAAGATATTCTTACAAAACTTAAATAATCGTGTATTAAACATAAATATCTCATATTTTTGCCCTTCTTGTACAAAAAATACGCTAGTAAGATCAAAACTTCAATTTTTTCTTTTAATTTGCACGAGTGAAAATAATCTTACAAAACTTAAATAATTGTATATTAAACATCAATATCACCTATTTTTGTACATCTAGTATGAAAAATACGCTAGTAAAATCAAAGTTTAAATACTGCTTATAACTTGCACGTGTGAAGGTATTCTTACAAAACCTAAATAATCATCTATTAAATATCAATATCTCATATTTTTTCACTTCTAGTATAAAAAATACGCTAGTAAGATCAAAGCTTCAATCATTGCTCATAATTTTCTCGCCTGAAGATATTCTTATAAAACTTAAATAATCGTTCGTTAAATATCAATATCTCATATTTTTGCACTTTTAGTATTAAAAATACGCTAGTAAGATCAAATCTTCAATACTTGTTTTTAATTTTCACGCGTGAAGTTATTCTTAAAAAACTTAAATAATCGTCTATTAAATATTAATATATCATATTTTTATATTTTTGCACTTCTAGTATAAAAAATACGCTAGCAAGATCAAAGGTTCAATCCTTGTTCATAATTTGCACGCGTAAAGATATTTTTATAAAACTTAAATAATCATTTATTAAATATCAATATCTACTATTTTTGCACTTCTAATATTAAAAATACGCTAGTAAGATCAAATCTTCAATACTTGCTTATAATTTGCACGTGTGAAGATATTATTATAAAACTTAAATAATCGTCTATTAAATATCAATATCTCATATTTTTGCACTTCTTGTATAAAAAATACGCTAGTGATCAAAGTTTCTATCCTTGCTCTTAATTTGCACGCGTGTAGATATTCTTACAAAACTTAACTAATCATGTATTCAACATCAATATCTCATAATTTTGTACTTCTAGTAACAAACTACGCTAGTAAGATCAAAGTTTTAATGCTTGCTCATAATTTGCACGCGTAAAGATATTCTTACAAAACTTAAATTATCGACTATTAAATATCAATATCTCATATTTTTACACTTCTAGTATAAAATATATGCTAGTAAAGATCAAGCTTTAATCTTTACTCATAATTTACGCGCGTAAAGATATTCTTACAAAACTTAAATAATCGTGTATTAAACATAAATATCTCATATTTTTGCCCTTCTTGTACAAAAAATACGCTAGTAAGATCAAAACTTCAATTTTTACTTATAATTTGCACGAGTGAAAATAATCTTACAAAACTTAAATAAGTGTATGTTAAACATCAATATCACCTATTTTTGTACATCTAGTTTAAAAAATACGCTAGTAAAATCAAAGTTTAAATACTGCTTATAACTTGCACGTGTGAAGATATTCTTACAAAACCTAAATAATCATCTATTAAATATCAATATCTCATATTTTTTTCACTTCTAGTATAAAAAATACGCTAGTAAGATCAAAGCTTCAATCATTGCTCATAATTTTCTCGCCTGAAGATATTCTTACAAAACTTAAATAATCGTTCGTTAAATATCAATATCTCATATTTTTGCACTTCTAGTATAAAAAAATACGCTAGTAAGATCAAATCTTCAATACTTGCTTTTAGTTTTCACACGTGAAGTTATTCTTAAAAAATTTAAATAATCGTCTATTAAATATCAATATATCATATTTTTATATTTATGCACTTCTAATTCAAAAAATACACTAGTAAGATCAAAACTTCAATCTTTGCTTATAATTTGCACATGTGAATATAGTCTTTCACAACTTAAATAATCGTCTATTAAATATCAATGTCTTCTATTTTTGAACCCAATATCTTTTATTTCTATACTTTTAGTAACAAAATACCCTAAAAAGATCAAAGTTTTAAACCTTGCTCATCATTTGCACACGTGAATATATTCTTACAAAACTTAAATTATCGACTATTAAACATCAATATCTCATATTTTTGTATTTCTAGCATTAAAAATATGTTAGTAAGATCAAAGCTTCAATCTTTGCTCATAATTTTCACGTGTGAAGATATTCTTACAAAACTTAAATAATCGTGTATTATACATCAATATCTCATATTTTTACACTTCTTGTACAAAAAATATACTAGTAAGATCAAAACTTCAAACTTTACTTATAATTTGAACGCGTGAAGATAGTTAAAAAAACTAAAATAATCGTATATTAAACATCAATATCTCATATTTTTGCACTCCTAGTATAAAAAATACACTTGTAAGATCAAAGCTTCAATCCTTGCTCGTAATTTGCATGCGTGAAGATAGTATTACAGAACTTAAATAATCGTCCATTAAACATCAATATATCCTATTTTTGTACTTCTAGTGACAAAAAATATGCTAGTAAGAACTAAATTTTAATTATTGCTCATAATTTGCACGTGTGAACATATTCTTACAAAACATAAATTATCGACTATTAAATATGAATACCTCATATTTTTGTGCTTCTAGTATAAAAAATACGCTAGTAAGATCAAAGCATCAATACTTACTCATAATTTGCACACGTGAAGATATTCTTACATAACTTTAATAATCGTGTCATATCTCATATTTTTGCATTTCTTGTACAAAAAATATGCTAGTAAGATCAAAACTTCAATCTTTGCTCATAATTTGCACGCGTGAAGATAGTCTTACAAAAATTAGATTATCGTATATTAAACATCAATATCTCCTATTTTTGTAAATCAAGTAAAAAAATACGCTAGTAATCAAAGCTTAATCCTTGCTCATAATTTGCACGCTTGAAGATATTTTTACAAAACTTAAATAATTGTTTATTAAATATCAATATCTTCTATTTTTGTACATCTAGTATAAAAGATACGCTAGTAAGATCAAAGCTTCAATACTAGCTTATAATTTGCACGTGTGAAGATCTTCTTACAAAACTTAAATAATCGTCTATTAAATATCAGTATCTCATATTTTTGCCCTTCTAGTATGATAAATACGCTAGCAAGATTAAAGCTTCAATCATTGCTCATAATTTTCACATGTGAATATATATTCTTATAAAACTTAAATAATTGTTTGTTAAATATCGATATATCATATTTTTGCACTTCTAGTTTATAAAATACGTTAGTAAGATCAAATCTTCAATACTTGCTTATACGTAGCACGAGTTAAGATATTTAATTACACAGACTAAAAAATAGTCTATTACAAAACAGTATAACAAAATTATATTTATATTTTTATACAACGACTATTATAAAAAAGACTGTAACGATCGTAAGATTTGGTTCAATCCTTGCTCATAATTTGCATGCGTGAAGATACTCTTACAAAACTTAAATAATCATTTATTAAATATGAATATCTCATAGTTTTGCACTTCTAGTTTAAAAAATACGCTAGTTAGATCAAAGCTTTAATACTTGCTTATAATTTGCACGCGTGAATATATTCTTACAAAACTTAAATAATTGTATATTAAACATCAATATATCCTATTTTTGCACTTCTAGTTTATAAAATACGTTAGTAAGATCAAATCTTCAATACTTGCTTATAATTTGCACGAGTGAAGATATTCTTACAAAACTTAAATAATTGTCTATTAAATATCAATATATCATATTTTTGTAAATCAAGTAAAAGAAATGCGCTAGTACTATCAAAGCTTAATCCTTGCTCATAATTTGCATGCTTGAAAATATTTTTACAAAACTTAAATAATCGTTTATTAAACATCAATATCTCATATTTTTGCACTTCTAGTATGAAAAATACGCTAGTAAGATCAAAGCTTTAATCCTTGCTCATAATTTGCACCCGTGAAGATATTTTTACAAAACTTAAATAATGGTTTGTTAAATATCAATGTCTCATATTTTTCACTTCTAGTATAAAAATATGCTAGTAAAATCAAAGCTTTAATACTTGCTTATAATTTGCACGTGTGAAGATATTCTTACAAAACTTAAATAATCGTTTATTAAACATCAATATCTCATATTTTTGTATTTTTAGTATTTTGGTCTATCTACATTCCAAGAAATTCATACGCTCCACGGACTGAGCAAAAAATAGAGTCTTGGTCAGAGCCAGTCGACCTGTTTTATTACGAGACATAATTGGGAGAAGCTCATACGAAACTAGAGCTAGAAAGGCCTTATTTCTTTTCGTTCATGTTTTTCATTTCTTTCTTATAGAAAAAAGGGGATTTCTCATATTAAGAATCTTTCTGCAATGTGCTCCGTTTAATATTCTTTCGTACTTTCTTCTCTTTACCATGCGAAAGGTCAACCGGTCTTTTGACTTTGCTTCACAAAGGAATTTACCTGGTCTTTGCACATTGTATACATTACAGCCGAAAATGGAAGCTACAGAGCTCAAAAGACTAAGGTTAACAGACGCCCCTCCGGTTGCGATTATCTGTTTTGGAAGAGATGGTATTCTAAATCGTTTTGCATGAACTCTCATATTGAGAAATTGTTCTTCGATAAGTGCTCCAATTTGCATTCATGATTTATAGAAACTTTAGAAAGTTGTTGTACATTATTATACTTATGTTGTTGAATGCATTTAGTAACAAAATTACTAAGGGGCGGCAAGGTACAAGTAACATAAATATGTCACTTTTAATTTATAACCATGAAAATGGGTCATTGTGAGTTATATCGATTTGCTAACGGGTCAACTTGGGTTATATCCATTTGCTTATGGTTCAAAAGCATGATATTAGTTGAGCTAAAAAGAAAACCAGTGAAGGTGGTGTGAGATATTCGACCCTAATCAAAACCCATCTAGAATGCGCATGAAGATATTTCTAAAAAACTTAAATAATTGTTTGTTAAACATTAATGTCTCCTATTTTTACACTTATAGTATATAATATACGTTAGTAAGATCAATGTTTCTCATAATTTTCACGCGCGAAGATAATTTTACAAAACTTTAATAATCGTTTATTAAACATCAGTATCTCCTATTTTACATATGACTAAGTTGTTCACGCATCTTAAAAGCTATGAGATTTATATTTTCACATATGACCAAGTTGTTCACATATCTTAAAATGCCTAGGAGATGCGTACTTTGACATGTGATCACCATGTTACGAAGTATTTATTTTCACATGTGATCAATTCTTTTTTTATTTGAGTTTTCGACTCGACATTGCGAGCCGACTAATCCCAGGGCGACTACCTTTTTTGATAGCCCAGAGTCGGCGCAGGTGAACCTCCGTGGCCAATGAGAAATTAATTTTCATATGTGATCATGTTTTTCACGTATGCTAAAACGAGACATACATTTTCACGTGACCAATTTGTTCATGCTATCTTGAAAATCTAAGAAATAATAAAACATGGTCACCAGTGAAACTAATTTTCACTAATTAAAGCTAAGAAATATCAAATAAGTAGGCTTAATATTGTGTTTTCCTTTGAACATATATCAATCCAGTGATTCCAAGCTATATGGCGATGTAACAGCGAGTATAAATCAATCAAACAATATGATTTGCACTCGAGGACGATCACAGTTGACCACAGACTTTCATAAAGGTATTGCGATGGCCCAGAACCTAGAAAGTATAAGCACCAATTAGCAGATGGAAAGACATTCATTATAACCATAACACCCTCACTTTCCACAAGAAACAATTAGATCACTAAATGACTAAGTTGAGCATCAAAAAACCGCTAGTATATTATCACAGCCCCAAATTGACTCGATTAGTGACGCGGTTGCTTCATAACTTGAATACATTTCTTCACAACAAAAACACAAAATTTTAGACATATACAGATAGAAGTGCCTCTGCTTCAGCAACACCTCATTTTGCGCATCAATTGTGGAAATGTTGGCATTAGAGTTTCACATAGCTTGGCTGCTTGCAAATATTTTACTCCATCTCTTTTTGCCCTGTATGAGATATATGGTCTCCAAATCAGATGATCAATTTTAAATAAAAAAAGCGAAAAGTATCAACTATGATGCGATGCATTTCTAAACAAGGCAAGAAAAAAGAAATAGATCATATATATAGGAAGCAGGAGCTCGCAAGGATACTCTACTGCTTAAGCGACCGTAACAACAAAGACCTTACACAAATATTTAAGGATTAGTTATATCTTCTCAATCACCGGACTGAAAGCATTACATATAATCAGATGATTCTGAATGTGATACAAGATAAGCCTGTTAATTCACATATATTCTGAGTTGTCATCCAAAAGCTAAAAATCATGGAAAAAGGAAACAATGTTTAAGAAGGCATTAACCTGAATTAGTTAAACATCATTATTTCCACTTAACTAGTCCAATACTTCCATGCCCTTTTTTTGCTAAACCCTTAAAAACTGGAAAATTACTGAAGAAAAAGTACTTGCTATTTGTAAAAATAAAATAAAAAAATATCATCTCTAGATCCTTACCTTTGATTCTAAATTTACTTTGGTCAGTTGATTATGCGAAAGTATCTAACACATGATGTTCACTTTATGGTGTGCACAAAATTATCTCAAGGGGTTTCTAACCTTTCAAGCGATACCCGATCTGTCAATTGATCCATCTAAACTCGTCAGTTCTTTCTAGAAACTGGATGTCTCTATGGCCAAGTATTATATGAAACTCTTGCTCCTCCTGACCTTGTGTGTTAATTTAATATTCGTAATTAATATAAGTATACATTTTTGAACATAGAGAGAGTAATAACAAAGTAGTCCCTGGATGCAACCATGGGGGAACTACTGTGTAACTAGGTGGTGGCCCAGGAACTACCTTAGACAACAAAAATCATTTAGGCGCAATATAGAAATTCTTTTCGGACGATATTTAATGAGAACCACCTTGCTATTTTGAAAAAAATATATTTAGTTTAGTCTAGTCTAATTCGAAACATATATAAGTCTGATTCTTTAAGTTTTTTAGCCCAGATAAATATAAACTATATATTTTACGAAAAACTAGCTATATGTATGGCTTTTTGTGCCCAAGTAGATTTTTGAAGCATATACGTGAACAAAGTAATAGTTTTAGCTAGTACCGGATAAGGTTAGAAACAAGCCGAGTTGAGCCCAAGGTTGCCAAAGCTCGAGTTCGGCTCGTAACAAGCCAAGGTTATAGAAGCTCAAGTTATATGTACATCTTGGCCTCATCTACAATACCCCGATGATATAAATTTCAAAGCACACTCAGGATGAAGAACGAAGATAGCACAATTAGTAGTGATGTGACTGGCTTAAACACCTCTCGTTTTTAGAGTTTTGCTAGAGTGATTGATAGGCTTTGACATTGTTGAGAGCAAGTTTTTTTGTTTCTTGCATTTGGGTCTGGAGAGTCTCCCGAAGAGTAGGGGTGTACGTTGGGGCGGTTTATGGTTTAGTAGAGGCTTAATCGGTTTGGGTTATTTGGTTTTTAAAAATAATTTTGAACAAACAATACCCAAACCGATCCATTCAACTCACATTCAACCTTTCT
>BQNB010196471.1:0-11286 GCA_026074375.1 Tanacetum coccineum | reverse complement strand
AATTTCAACTCGCCTAAACACGACCTCTAATTTTCTGCTCCTATTATGTATCTTTCAACTCCTTAAAAACTTCAATTTCTCGCGTTACGAACATCGTCAATGCTTCTAAACTAGCCTAGCCCCATAACTAGTCATCTCAATCAACCATACGCCTCAAAAACGCGACATGCACCATCATCAATGGATTCACAATACAAAATCTAACACGTGCATAGAACATGTATTTAAATCGATGTAAAAGAGTAATAAAATTACTTACAACCACTAGGAATGCATGAGGAATCAAAACAATCAAACCCTCCTTGGGTTTGATCCTTGGCCGAACACTATGACACCCAAAACAAAGACCCAAAACCTAATTTTTGTTACACCAAATCTTGTTTACACACTTAATATCAACTCCTTGTAGCACCAATTACACTCAATTAGATCAAAACCCTTCAAAATCAAAAATCAAGAACTTGAGAAAAATCATGCATTGTGGTTTAATCTTGATAAGGAATAATGGGAATTTGTTTATAAGTGATTTGGGATTTATTGGAAGTGATTTGGGATGGTTGATGATGGATTTTTGGGGTTTTTCTTGGTGTGGTCGTCGAACAGTAGGGAGAGGGGGAAGAGGAGACGAAATCTGCATCTGTGTATTTTTTTTATGGAAAAAGTGGAGTGTTAATAGGATTTATATAGGGAAAGAATAATACTAGTATCTTCCATTTATAACAAAATAAAAAAAGGGACGTTGGTTTGGAGGTGTATAACCGGCCCCCTATATGGGTTGGGCTTGGTTGGGTATTTTTTTTTGTCAAATTTATATTACACAAATCTCGGGCCCAAACACTTAATTAACTCGTTATTGATTTGTAAAAACACAATTTTGACGCGGATTTCTGCAAAAACACGAAAAAGTCAAAAAATACTTAAATAAAATAAATAAGCTCTCGAAGCTTAAGACATGGAGTTGTCGATTTCTCGATCGTTAAAACGGATAATTATCCAAAGCATGACTAGCGAATAATTAAAATTCACGATTTTAATAAAAATCGACTAAAAATAATAAAATAAATTCTATAAAATTTAGAAAATAAATTAAAGCTCGAGATAAATAGTGCCCTTTAATCCGATTATAAATATTTTTAATTAAATAGAATCGTGGCTCGGAATAAACATTGACTTGAAACACGAATTACACAAAAACAAGCGTTAAATGCTAAGAGTAATGTGACCACATAAAAGTGACTCCAATAATTATTAAGAGAGTCAAATATCATACGTTTGCTTTCTGTTACTGACCTCAAAATTAACGGATGTCACAATTTTGCCTGTTAATTTTAGGCAAGAAGCTTTTTTGGATTACCATAATTTCTCTCAAGGAACATTTACAGTTGAAGAGCTCATTAATGAGTTTGATCGGTTACGTATGCGGTGTGATGCAAACGAAGAGGAAGAGCAAGTCGTTGCTAGGTTTTTGGGTGTTTTACGTCCCAAGATCGCTGATGTGGTAAGTCTTCAACCTTATTTAACTTACACACATGTGTGTCGTTTAGCCCTCAAGGTTGAGAAGTAACAAAAGATTAAAAGGGAAGACAAGTACTAGCAGGTGGAATCTAGCATCAAAGACAACCCTTACTCTTACAAGTAAGGTTGTCGTCCCTAAATCTAATACATCTTTAAGTACTCTAAAAGAAGGTAACTTTAGTAAAGCACCTCGTTGTTTTAAGTGCCAAGGTTTGGGTTATTATTCTAGGGAGTATCCGAATCAGAAAACCGTGTCATTTGTTGAAGAAGAAAGTGAGGTTATTTATGATACGGATGGGAATGATGTAGATGAATCTCCAGAATTTAAACTACTACATCCCGATCAAGGTGATTCGTTGGTTATTCGGTGAGTTTTGAGTGTAGCGACTTCCAAGTCTATTGATGATGATTCGTGGTGTCGAAATAACATTTTCCGTACCAAGTGTACTTCCAAAGGTAAGGTATGTAACATGATTATTGATGGGGTAGTTGTGAGAATGTGGTGTCGACATACATGGTTGAGAAATTGGCATTGAAAACTGTGGATCATCCCGAGCCATACCAGTTGACTTGGCTTAAAAAAGGGAATACAATGAAGGTTAGTAAGAGGTGCTTAGTGCATTTCTCTATTGGAAAGAAATACAGTGATGAAGTATGGTGTGAGGTTGTTCCTATGGATGCGTGTCACATCTTACTAGGGAGGCAATGGCAATTTGATAGAAAGATCAAGCACGGTATTTTTTTAACACGTACAGTTTTTAAAAAGATGGGATGAGCATTACTTTAGCATCGTTGGATTCAAGGCAGTCTCCGAAAGTAGACTCCACTCTTGTTCTTAACCGAGTTGATTTTGAGAATGTGGCCAAAATTAGCCTGCTAGTGTTTGTGTTGGTTGTGGAAAAGGCGAATAAAGTGGCGAGTTCAATCTCGAGTCTAGTGCAAACTTTATTGATGGAATTTTGTGATGTGGTGCCTGAGGAATACTGTCTGGGTTACCTATGATGCGGGATATTCAACATTGCATTGATTTTGTTCCAGGTTTGTCTATTCCTAATAAACCCGCCTATCGTATGAATCCCAAAGAGTATGAGGAGTTACAACGACAGTTGACAGAATTGTTAGAAAAGGGTTTGATAAGGGAGAGTATGAGTCCATGTGCAGTGTCTGCTTTGTTGGTTCCTAAACATGGAGGGGCCTTTCGGATGTGTTTCGATAGTAGAGTTGTCAATAAGATCACGATCAAGTATTGTTTTCCTATTCCTCATTTTGATGACTTACTTGATCAACTCTATGGTTCTTCGATGTTTTCCAAAATTGACTTATAAGGAGTGGATATTATCAAATTCGCATGAGGCTTGGGGATGACTAGAAGACCGTGTTTAAGACTCGTGGATTGTTGGTATTATGAATGGTCATGCCTTTTGAACTATCCAACGCGCCAAGCCCCTTTATGCGACTTATGAACTAGGTTTTTAGAAACTTTCATTGGTAAATTTGTTTTTGTTTACTTTGATGATATTCTTGTGTTTAGTAAGGCAGTCGATGAGCATTTATCTCATCTTTGTGAGGTGTTTTCGGTTTTGAAAGAACAAAAAGTGTATGCTAACAGGAACAAGTGTTACTTCCTTGTTAACGAAGTGACCTTTTTGTGGTATGTTATTACAGGTCAGGGTATACGGATGGACAAATCAAAAAATTAAAGCAATTTTGAATTGGCCACTACCCACCACTTTACATGATATTCGTAGTTTTCATGGGTTAGCTTCCTTCTATTACTTACCGTCGTTTTTCAAAAAATTTCATTCTATCATTGTTCTGTTGTCGAATGTTGAAAGGGGGACGTTTTTCCATGAACTGATGAAGCGATGAAAGGCATTGAGCTAACTTAAGGTTAAAGTAACCTGAGCTCCTGTTTTATGTTTACCCAACTTTTAATGATGTTTTTCAGGTTGAATGTGATGCATCTGGTGTTGGCATTGGTGGAGTTTTGAGTCAAAACAAATGCCCCATTGCATTCTTTATTGAGAAGTTAAATGAAGCGTGTCGCAAGTATTCTACTTATGATAAAGAGTTTTATGCTATCATTCGTATCATTGATGACTTGGAGAGGCATTAATTGTTAGCATAAAGAGATTCGTTTTTGTGTTTCCGGATCATGATGCTTAGAAGTAAAACCAATGGTCAACAAAGTCCAAAAGCCAAGACTTGCCAAATGGGTCAATTTTTGGTTTTCGTTAATAAATACGTACTGAAGCCGTATTCTATTAATATAAGTATCCCGTTAGAAATAAGAATCACTTTTAGAAAAAGTAATAATTAAATCTCCTGGAGTCGTATCCCAACGAGAATTGAATTTGAGATTTACGTAGATGTTTTTCGTTTGATGCTTGAATATCTTTTAATTTTGGTTTTTAATTATACTAATAATATAAAAATAAGCTAATATAATGCAAAGATATAACTAAAAAGGATATGCTTGTCAAGTGAGGCAAAAAGATCATTAAATGTGAAATAAAGAGATAATAAAGAATTGGTGCCTGTTCAAAAACTGTTTTCTCACAACGTTGGTTTATATTGATTACAATCATTTATTTTGGTACAAATTACTTTTAATGATGACGAATTAACACCCGTAAAAATATTATTTTCTTACGACGTTGGTCTATTTTGAAAGCGATATCTTATAAAAGTATTAATTACTAGATTTGATGTTTGATTATTTCTCTAGATTTTGCGCTTCGAAATATCCAAATAAGAAATCTAAATAATCCGAAAATTATTAATCAACAATTTACTTTTTAATCCACATTTAACTCACTATTCACGGTCACTTAACAAGCATACTAAAACTACTCACTAATCATAATAAACGAATAAGCAATAAAAGACATATTGAGCTAAATAAACTACAACTACTAACAATTGAAAAGGGAAAGAAGTAGAACCCGAATGACGAAACCGACAACGAAATAAAACCGCCCGATTGCATAAACTAAAAAAATACCAAGTTTATTTCTTTATTAGACTTTATTTTACTACTTAGATTATAAAGTTATAAACTTTATATCCTAAATAGCTTATAAAATCTAATTAAGCTCTAAACTTAGAAATAAGTCTAGCTTATACAACCCGTAAGCTCCTCGCCCTAGGTGTTGACTGATCCATCAAACAAGCCAAACAATGGTTAATACGAACAATACCAAACAAGGATTAATAAGCCACTTTTAAAGTTCATCGAAAACCTTTTAAAGCTTAAATGAAACTATCTAAATCTACTTTGATTAGAGAATAAGCCGAAACCTTATTGAGCACTTTTTAATATCGAAACTAGCTTAAAACGAAACTAAATGCAATAAGCTCTAAAACCGAAACATAAACCTTTAAAAACACTTTTAATTATTTCCAAAATAAGCTATTCCTAACCAAACTGAAATAAGCAATTCTAAATCAAACTTACACTCGAAACTGAAATCTATTTTAGCTCTTTGAAAACAATTACTGAAAAAGATTAAACCAACTTCTAATCTAAATCTAAGGTACCAAACGTCCATTTATATCCTATCGAAATAAGCTGAGCATGATCTTAACATAAACGAAACTACAAAATTCAATAAGCCACCCCATCAATACTTTCTATCCTAACAGTTTTGAAAGTCTCTTTGCCCCTTTTTATAACATTCAAAATAATAAGCTAAATCTGAACCAGTAGGACAAAAACTATGAAGAAATTAAGCTAACAACCGAAATCCCGAATCGAAACAAATCTCTATACCATGAAACAAATCGAACCAAACCTGTGAAACTCTTCGTACCATTCGAATTTATAACATCACTCGAACCATAAATATTAAACCAAATCTATTACATATTTTTGAAATGAAAAATTCATAAGAGATAAACTATTTTACTCTTTAATCTACCTTCTACTCAAATCTAAATCTACTCTACACATAAAGGAAACAAAGATAAAAAAAGAAAAAAATGAGATCAGAAAAGATAGATCACGTCTTCTGCTACTTATATCCTCCTCTTTTCTTTTTCCTTGCGTCAAGTATAAGCATGAGTAATAAAATGGGTTTTGGGCTTCATTTTGGGCTTTTGGCTAACTGGGCCTCGTATTGCTCTTTCTGATGGAAGGTTAAGGCCTTCAATCATTCTTGGACTTGTGTTAACATGGGTCGAGGTTGCTTTAGCTTGCTGGGCCGATTCATGGGCTTGTGGTTTAATAGCTAATGTGGGTTATTGAGCATATAATAAATATGGGTCGGTCCGACCTATATAAATGGTATCGGGTCGACCCAATAAAAGATGAAGGCACCGTTGGACTTGATTTTTCGTGCTCTTTCCAATGGCATGCTCGGGAAATATTAACGACTTCGTCTTGATCTCGAAAAACACGTAAACGTCTTCAAATCTTAACCGAAAGTCATCATTTTTGCTTTATTTTCAATCCTTTGTACCTACAAGACATAAAAACACAAACCAAACATATTTGCAATAATATTAAGCATATTTCATGTTTTTAGTCCAATTAATAGTGTTTTCCGGGTTATAAATGATGTGTGTTTTAGCACACATCAAATTCCCCCATACTTAGCCATTGCTGGTCCCACACGCAATGTTTATAATACACGCCCGGAAAGTAATAATTTAACCCCCCTAACTTATGACCCCTCACAATCAAACAAGAACAGAAAATGTCCATTAAGAAGGTTCAAAAATCATTTATCTCTAAAGCGTCCCCGTTTTAACCACTTATTCAATAATAGATAAAAACTACGATAAAAATTAAATAACATTATTTAAAAGGCTTTACGAACGGGATTTTGTCATCTTTGATTTTCACAATCCCCAAACCAAGCTTAAAACGAAATCACAGTTAAATATAAGATTAGACGCTAACACTACTCATAAATGCTAATTGTGTAAACGCAGCTACTTTTCGCTCCCTTATTCCTAATTTCCTCTAAAGATTTTATTCGGAAAACATAATGTGAATCAAGATCACTTATTTTAATATATATTAAGGCCTTATTACTATAAAGGTAACCGGTTTAAACCACAATTAGTTTGAAATCATTTCCTAACGAGACGATATGGTGAGAATAAAGTCCACATTAAGGTTCTAATTTCGCATGATTTAGGGGTTATCCTTTTTATTTCATCCGAAACAACTCAACAATGAGTCCAGACACGGAGGCTTTATTTACATAACCCCATAGTCGAAATTTGGCTTTATTATTATTATTATTATTGCAACATTATTATACCTCGGTCCTTTAAACAACTAACACATCAGGCGTCCTAACCGACAGAGCCAGTAAACTTTTATCAGTCTCAGATTATTATTATTACTATGGGCCTTCTTTTGAAGATTGCCACATCGAGAGCGAACCGACCAGAGACAGTAAACTTTTATCAGCCCATAGTTCTTATTATTATTACCTCCACCCTTTAAACAACTGCAACATCAAGCGTCCTAACCGACAAGAAGCAGTGGTCTTATTTCGGCTTCAGTTTATTACATTATCATTATTATTATAGCCAAATTTCAAGTCCTGTGGTCTTTTAGCTTCCGAGACATCGGGCGTCCTAACTGACAAGACCCAGAAGCGTCCCACAACATTGACAGAACCTCGATGTGTACCTTACTTTCACTAGAAGGAATCTCTACGAAAGGATTTAAACTAAGAATCGCAAAAACCATGTAACTTTATTTATTTAACAATTATATAACGTTTATTAAGTTGGTGGAAGCAAAAAGCCACAATTAACCTTTATGAGCTCTAAAGAGATCCAACTAATCCACGCTTAGCATCTAACTTATATTTAACTCTATCATTTTTCGTTCTTTGCAAAATTTTAAAGTTAAGAAAACGCTTAGTCTCGAAAGCTAAGGGGAAAGCTAGAGTTTAATACTCGATCACATATCTAACAACAACTAATTTTGTTTTTTGTTTTTTTAATATAAATATAAAATAAAGCAATATTTAGGTTAAAGCGGGGTTGCAAGGAACACAACAAGGCACAGGTAAGATCATATTTTGGCAGAAATCCCCAGAACCGAACATTGGTCTCAATGTTCAAAAATGTCGGGTTTTACCCCCACACTTAAGGATGAAAAAGGCAAATGCTAGTAATTCCAAGTGTGAAAGGGGAAACACAATAAATATACATGATCAAGATTAAGGATTCCAAAATAAACAGGAGATCGAAGACCGGGAGATTTGGAGGATTGAAAACAAGTACGGGTCTTCACGATCTTAGGAAATCCTACAAGCAAAAATAGATACCCACGAAACACAATAAGGATAGAAGCACGCCCCACACTTATTCATTACTACTACTAAACTAATATATTATTACTACTACTAAGAAAATAGAAAGAGATAGAGAACACGGGTTGCCTCCGAAAAGTGCCTTGTTTTTGTGCGAGTCCTCTGCTTGACTCTCCCCGATATTTCTTTGTCCTTGGGTGAAAAATGATGGAGATACGCTCTTAAAGAAATTTCACTCAGTATATGACAGTTAATCTATCATGAAATGAGCAATCAAATAGATGTGGGATTTTCTGTGAAATCGAAAATTCCACTATTTTAGGAGGTCCGGATTGAGAAACTTTGTCATTTATTTCCTGAAGGAAATGAAAGAAAAGTCCGATCTTAGTTGGATCCAGTCAGGGAAAAGTAAATCTCTGACGCATAGATATAGAAGGAAAAGTCATCCCAAAAGGAGAATGGGAAACTCTTTGAGTGAACCCCATTGATTTTCGGAAGGAAATAAGACTAAAAGATCGATCTCAGAAAATTTCTTAGAAAAATGGAGTCACAATCGGATAAGAAGAGAGGAAAATCATTAAGCTCATGAATTTTAAGATCCTTAGTTAATGTAACAGATATATTTTTCTTTAAAACTCTAGTCAATTCTCCTGGATCGGGTTCTAAATCAAAGTAAAAATGATCATACTCCGATGAAGATATAAGCGAGTTCATCGGCGAACTCCTCATGCTGAGAATCACTCCTATCGGCAGGAGGAAGCCGATCAATCGAAAGATCAAAATGAAACGATTCATATTCAAGAAGAGAAAGATCAGAATGAGAAGTGGTACTGCCACTACTCTTCTCTCTGATATCAAAGCAAAATGCTTCATAATCAGGTGAAGAATCATTAAAATGAGAAAGAAGGGTGTCGGTCTCCTCCAAGAGAGAGTCACTATCCCCGAAGGGAGTAGGAAGTAGGCAAAGAGACTCGACCACATAATCAGAAGAGGGAGTGGGATTGCCACTCAAAGAATTGTTTTTAATAGGAAATTTATCACACAAAGAATCAACAACATCAATTCTATAAACGAAATGGTCGGCACATCCCGTAGGATTCTCCAAAGCTTGAAAATTTTCTTCTTAAAGCCGAGATGGATATGGAATCAATGGCTGATGAGGATTAGGCTCGAGGTTTTTCTTTGGTTTTGGTGCGGACAACGATGAAGTTTCCGGAGGTGGGACAAGTGGTGTGCTTTGAGAGATAGCAATTTCCACCACTTCTGTTATGGTCTCCGGTTTTAGTTCCTCATCTTGATAAACGAGAAAATTAGAATGAGGAATAAAAGATTCATCTAATGTCAAACCACTCATAGTAGTAACCGCTTTACGTTCTTCTCGTGGGTATGTTTCTGTGTCGCTCGGTAACACACCTAAAGGCCTCTCTTGAAAAGCTTCTTCCAGTTGACCCATTTGATTTTACATTAATTGAATCGGGGCTTCTTGATTTTGGTCATAAGTTTCTCGCGTGCTAGCAATATGATACTCAAGAGCTTTGACTGGTTTAGTAAGAGCGGTAATTGCATCAATTTGAGTTGAGGTACCACCACTACTCGAAACTTAAGGTTTATTTCTACAAGTTCGAACTTTAGCTTTATTCTCAATAGTGTTAAGGCTTCTTGAGTATTTTTTGACATCAGATTTCCACCCGTTGCGGAATTGAGAGAATCTTGATCAGGTTGACACAACCCGTTTTAGAAAAAAATTATTTGGTGAAGGAGTGAAAATCCGTGATGAGGACATTTTCTTAATAAATCTTTGAATATTTCCCAAGCTTCTGTAAAAGTCTCCCCAAAAACTTGTTGAAAGTTTGTGATTTCTTTTCTATGCTCTTTTGTTTTAGAATGAGGATAAAATCGATTCAAGAACTTTGATACTAAATCATCCCAAGTTGTAATGGAACAAGGAGGTTCATTTTCAAGCCATGTGTCAACTGCTCCTTTAAGTGAAAACGAAAATAAGATCAACTTCACCACATCATGAGGCACTTGGTTTATTTTGAATGTTCATGTTATTTGGTAAAATCTTTTGATGTGTGAATGAGGATCATCATTATCAAGACCAAATAAATGATTGTTACTTAATAAATCAAGTAACTCAGGTTTCAATTCAAATTGATCTGCTAGAATGGCTGGAACAACGATAGCATCTTCTATACCTTTGATAGGTATTCGGAGTAGCTCTTCCACCGGTCTCAAATGATCGGCCATTTGAACGTCTTCAATGTTCTTGTCCTCTCCGTGTATATGATCAAGAAAAAGATTCTCGGATTCGAATACTTCTATTGGACGAAATTGCAAACTTTTCTTGGAATGGGGAAGATGTAACCCGATTTGGTTTGAAAAAAACTGCGTGCACATGCACCAGAAGTAAAACGGAGGAATTTGGTTTTTCATAATTTTTAGTATTTCTTTGTAAATCTTTATAATCCTCATTTTTATTTTTATTTTTAATATATATATATATAAAAGAAAATAAAAAATAAAATAGAAATGGAAAATATATTTTTTTTGGATTTTTATATAGAAAATAGAATAAAATAAAATAAAAATATTTTTGGTATTTTAAAATTTTTTATATAAAAGATAATAAACAAAAATAGAAAATATTTTTTATTTTTATTTTTATAAGTACGAAATTAAACTTTCAAAAGAGAAAGTATCTTCAAGGCATTCACTTCAAAACAAAACGTGAAAATCGTACAACTCTCCCCGACAGCAGCGCCAAAAACTGATAAGTAAGAAACGTGTCGTGTAATATAATATAGTATTTCCCGTTAGATGTGAAAATTGCTTGAGGACAAACAATAATCAATCTTCCGGATGTCGTGTCCCAACGAGAGGTGAATTTGAAAATCACAAAAATGTTTAAAATTTAATGCTCGAATATATTTTAATTTTTGGTTTTGAAATTTTAAACTAGATATAAACTAATTAAAGATGCTAAAAATTATACTACTAGGATTAAGCTAAAATGATCTATAAGACGAACATGCTTGCTAAGTGATGTGAAAAGTTCCTCAAGTGTGAATTAAAGTTTTGTTTAACGAATTAACTTTCTTAGAAAAGATAATTATCTCACAACGTTGGTTTATTTTGACAAAAATCTCTTAAAAAGATATTAATTACTAGATGTGTAGTTTGACTATTTTTCTGGATTTTGCCCTTAAATACATTCAAACTACAAATCTAAATAATCAAAGATTATTAATTAACAAACCTTTTCAAATCCACACTAAATTCCCAATTCACTATATCACTTAGCAAGCACAAATAAACTACTCACTAAACATAATTGTGACATTTCGCGTTTTCGAGGTCAATATTAAATCTCTACTTAATCTATGTTTTTACTTTTAGTAAAATTGTTAGTATTGCTTTTTACCCAATTTAGTAAAAATTCTCGTCCCTAGCTTTGAGTGAGCCGTGTTTAGGATTTAATTCCATCCTCGTG
>BQNB010196470.1:0-11286 GCA_026074375.1 Tanacetum coccineum | reverse complement strand
TTTCTTTTTAAAATTTTTTATGAAAAATAACATAAAAAATATTTTTTAAATATAAAAAGTACGAAAAAAGATTTAAATTTATTTTAAAAAATTAAGATTTTATAAAGTAAGATTTTTTTAAAATTTTTTAACGAATAAGAACGTAAATAAAATAAAAATTTGTAATTTTTTTTAAATCTTTACGTATAATAACATAAAAACAATTTTTTTAAATTAATACGAACGAAAAAATATAAATTTTTTTATTTTATAATATTTTTTTATAAAAGATATTATGGTTAAAAGTATTATAGTTAAAAAAGTATTCTAGTTATAAAATTACATGGTTAGTCCTTATAAAACATGGAAAGACAGAAATACCCCTGTGGGTGGGTGAGTTAACGAGCCCACTCAACTGAATTTGGAGATAATGATGGATGGTGTGCAATAGTTTGGAGATAGGATCAACGAAGCAAGAAAAAAAAGACAGGGACTCAATTAGGGAGTTGGCCTAAACCACAGGGACGAACCATGTAATTAACTCTTAAATTTATATGTGTTTGCTTAGATTGCATGAAACTTAGTTGTTCACTTTAATTCGTTGCTTCTTGTTAGTGGTGTGCACGTTAGACATTAGAAAACTAGTTATTAAATATTACATTAGCATAGACGTCTAGTGAAACAGGATTATCATTAGATGAAACCCACACGTTTGGGAAGTTAACTAATTAAGTATTCAATGTGCGTGTTTTAACTATTGGGTGGGAAGAGCGTTTTCAGGAGCTACATGCTTAGGTGATCGCGTAGATGCGTTTCTAACCAATTCGCAATTGAATAAGGGGAATACTTACATATTACATTAACGAGGGTGACAGGGCAACATGTTAGAGGAATCAACTAGGGAATAGTACATGATTAAGTGAGCACGTTTGTTTACCTATATAAGTTCCCATCACTTTACTTTTCTCGCATAATTAGTTTAGTTTAGCTTACTTTTAAAATGGCCTCTCTCATCGTATTGATTTTACCTGCTTCCATAAAAATATAAAAATAGAAAAATACTCTTCCCTCAACCTTTAGATCTTAGTAACATACAATTCAAACATACCTCACTATTCCCCTAGAGAACAATCAATCCCCCTGAGTCTTGTCTATGCTACACTACAACGATTAGGTGCTCTACCTAGGAGGATTGTAAACTTCGGTGTTGTAATCCGTCGTATTAAGTTTTTGGCGCCACTGCCAGAGAATAATCTAGGTTTCGAATTCTATCTAGCTTAGGTCTACTCACTAGATACCTATCAAGTGAGATTTTTTCTTTTTCTTTTTACGTTACCTTTCTTCTAGTCTATATTTTCTTTGTTTCTTTTTTGTAAATTCCATTGACTACTCCATTCTTCACTATGAAGAATGCGAATCCATTTGGCCCACCAGTCCCACCAAACATACCATGTGACCATATTGTTCAAGAGCTCGACGAGCTACTTGAAATTTCTGCTATTATTGATTTTTGCCTCGAGAATATTGACCACAACCAACTTATGATTCCACCACCTTCTTTACCCGAGTAACTGCTCAATGATTTTATGGATCTACCTAACTTTCTTGAAATAGGTGACTTAGGTTCTGATGTTGAATATGTAGATATACACCTTGTATCCCTTTTTCTTGATTCGGATGATGGTAAAGTAATCATTGACATATATTTGATCCCGGAATAATGTAACCATGATAGGCGAATAAATAAGTTTGATGAACGTGATTTGGCATTTTCCTGCATGATAAGTTTTAGGTAGTTTGTTGCTTACTTTGATCCTAACTTATCAATGAACATAATTACACAAAAGGCCTTTAACACTATAATGGTAAAAGAGCTTGGAACTTGGGATGATAACTTTTTATCAATTGTTAGGAATGTCCATGTGTTTGTTGGAAGTTTTACTTATGTGACAGATTTCATGGTTTTGAAAATATAGGAGCACACATAGAAAGTGAACTATCCAAAGTAGTAATGGCAAAACCTTTTAAGGATCTCACTCATTTGGAAGATGATTTTAGTAAAGGTTTGATCTTATTTAGTAGGATTTGGGATACTAATATCTTTCAGATGCCTCGCACGATTCCTAAGCTTAAAAATTTGGGACACTATCAGTGGAGTAGAATACCACCCTTTTTAGTACTTAGCGACAAAGATAGGATGAGTGGACTTAAGTATTCGTATGAAAAGAACAAGTTAATTTACAAGGGTAGTTTGAATTTAGGACCCGAGTACCAAGTTGATGAAGAAATGAAAGAATGGCTCATACGTGGACATGTGAGAATGCATGAAGCTAACTAGGAATGTGACTTCAAGTCTAGCTACAAGACTCGTAAATAAAGAAAATCGCTTATTGGAAGGCAACTCAATCTTTTTGATTTTATGCATTTAGGAGTGTCATGTGTTTTAATTTTTTATTATTTGTTCTTATATGTTTCAATGCTATGTGATCATGGTTTGTTTTGTTTTTAACCTCATCTTAATTACATACAAATGTATTTTGCAAGAAACAAGTGTAGGGTGAAATTATCCGGTTAACGAGAACTATTTCAAACATGTAAAATAGATAATTTATAATTAATTCACATTTTTCCGTTTGTTTGTTTGAATCATATATTTGTACTATCCGTTTTCGTGGTTTATGTAGTACTTTTTCCAGGAATCAACTAATAGGATATTTTTGCAATTTTTTTTTTCAGAAAACGAAAACGTAAATCCTGTCAGGTGATCCTGACGACGTCAGGATTAATTCCTGATGGCGTCAGGCCTGTAACAAAGGAAAAAACCGCGTTTTTCTAATTTCTGAAAATTTATTTTTGTTGAATTTTTAGAATTTTTAATTTTTCAAATTTCTGCAGAAATCCAAGATTACATTAGCATAAATATTCTATTTTTATATTGTTTTTTTTAGGATTTTAGATTATGATTCTAATGTGTTCTATATTATTTACCTTCGATTTTATGCGGGTATAGTTGTTTGTGTCTTTGATTTCCAGGTAATATTTGATAAGGAGAGTTCGAAAGCTCTTAGGATTTACATTTGGACGATTCTTGGATGATAATTTAGCCGATTTATCTCGTTTCTTCTTCGATATTGAGCAAACCAGGGGAGTACTAGTTTCTTTCGTCTTTCATTTATTTTTCCTTTCTCGTTTTCCGAGTACTTTTAGAACATTGGGGACAATGTTCAATTTAAGTATAGGGAGGGTAATGAAAGCCTTAGGGACTATCTTTTCATTTGCATTTGTTTTGTCCTTAAAAAGATGTGTAATATACCAAAACATAGTTTAACACCGTAATATTAGCCCAAATTTTCAAAAAAAATTATGGCATATATCGGTAAAACTGTAGTTTTAGAAGCGTCTCATTGATAGGAGTTATATGACTAGCACAAAAACCCTACCACTCAAAAATTTCCACCCCAAAAATGTGAGGTTCACCCCTAGATTTTTAGGAATATAAAAGCATTCATCTTCAATGGTTATGAGTGTAAAGATAATGTATTGGATTCTAGAACTTGCTTTAGTGATGCATCTCGAGACTGCTAGTGAGATCGTATTTGTGTGATTAGGATTTACTAAGTGATAAGAGGCATTAGGATAACCCCTGTTTTTAGCTTATGTTTGTTATAGTTATGATGATCTCATCGGTCATATAACTACCCCTACACCCTTGCTATGCACTCATCTTTAGTACAAGATACCCCTACTACACCCCTCCGAGCCTATCTTTTTGCGATTCTCGTGATTTTTTAGTGGATTTTGGATTATTATTGAAGAACATTCTTTAAACCCCAATTAAATGTTACACCCAAATCGCCTTAGCCCCTTGTATGTACTCATTTTTAGTACATTATTGTGAACATAAGTTTTTAACCCTAGTTAATTTTTTGATTGATTACATGGTTGCTAAGTCGAGTCATTTGGTAGTGTATACAGTTTTGGAAAGATTGGAATTCATGGTAGTTTTTATTTTATGGAGAAATAAGGAAAAAAGTCAAATTATTACCCTGTGCGCGTTAATGTACTCCATGTTTATTGAGCCTTCTAATTCGAGTCATTAGTTAGTTTATTATTGAGTTATTAAAAACTCAAGTGTAGAGATGTCAATATAAATCCTGAGTCATGTATAATATTATTTTATTTTTAGCAGATTTATGATGGCAGGGCAAAAGTGTATATAGAAAAAAAAGCAAAAAAATAGAAAAAATAGAAAAAAAATGAAAAAGAAAAAAAGTATGTTATAATATATGATTGCCATCCTACATATGTTTGAGTCAAGAAAACAAAACAAAGAGTTTGATGTAGAGTTTTGTATGATTGTTAGAGTTTTGTTGAGTCTTGATTTAGCAATGCATTTATACATGTAATTTTGTAAATAATTAACTTGCCACCAGTAAAAATATCTCCCATTATCCCTTATCGTGTTTTCCATACCCTTACACCTAACGTTACAACCTGTGTAAAGACATCTTTGATGGTATTTCTTAGGTGCTTACGCCAAAGTGGTGGATGTTTGATCCTTTATCAAGTTTATAGTAATCTATATGCTATGACATGTAATGATTGTTAATTTTCTTGTTTATTATATTGTTATAATTCATTATACACCCGAGTGAAAGAAAGAATCCAAACACTTATGTGAGGTGTTAGTATATAATTTCCGTGCTTTTATTACAAGGATGACCCAGTTGTGTCATAAATTATCTTTACTTAGTAAGTTAAATGCCTCCAACTTTGCTATTTATTAGGTAGAAAAGCTCATTTGTTTGAGGACAAGCAAATCCCAAATGAAGGGATATTTGATGATGTGTCATTTTATACACTTTTTCAGAGTCATTTAACCCCCAAAATCATGCAAATATGCTTTATTATTGCACTGGATCCTTTCTTTTTTGTGTAATTAGCATTTAAGAAGCACTTGGATGGAATACACGTGACTTGGGCTCGATACGGGAAGAAACAAGTCAAAATAAAACTTTTTAGCTTTCGCGACCACCATCCTTACGTGGTCACTAATTGTGTCTAGAAAGATGATTTTTGAACAAATTTTGTGATGCTTCAATGTGTGGAGACGGCGTTAAATCTCCAACGTAACGGCGTCATAAAGGATCCTGACGGTGTCAAGATATGTCGGTTAAAGAAACCCTAAGTTGAAATCGACGGGGTGACGACGTCACAAAACCCTAGTGATGCAGTCACAACCCAATTACTATATATACAAACCTTTTATTTTCATAATTCATATGTGGAACTTGGAAGAGCTATAGTGCAGCCATTATAGATGATTTTTAGTGCTTTTTATGCCCCTTGTACTTACGTACTCACATGTTGTTTGAAGATAAGTAATCCATTTATTAATCATTCAAATATGTCTATGTGTTTGATGATTAATTGTTTTTCTTTTCTTTTTGTTAACATGTTAGGTTAAATTTATATGTGTTTGCTTGTGATTGCATGAAACTTAGTTTTGAACTCTAATTCGTTGCTTCTTATTAGTGGTATGCATAGCCATTAAAAAACTAGCTATAAGAGATTACATTAGCATAGACGTCCAGTGAAATGTGATTCGCATTAAATGAAACCCGCACGTTTGGGAAGACAACTAATTAAGTATTTAATGTGCGTGGTTTAACTATTGGGTGGGAATAGCGTTTTTAGGAGCTGCGTGCTTAGGTGATCGCGTAGATGCATTTTCGACCAATTCACAATTGAATAAGGGGAATAGTTACACATTACACTAACTAGGGTGATAGGTAAACTTTTCACAGGTTAATGTTTTATTATTAACTTGCATTATTTTGACTCTTATAAGTTACGTAATTAATTTGACCTAAAACCGGGAAGTTTTCTCACGTAAACTGAAAATCGTCTTCAGATGTGTTTCGACTTTGGACTAATTATAGTATACTTTTAATATACGTGTTATGATCATTCTAAATTGTTACGTAGGTCATGTACACTTACATTTACGATTTTTACATTTTACGCGTACTTATGCATGTAACCTCGTAAATTCACCGCCTTTGCATATAAACCCATAATACTATCCCATGTACTCCCTAAGATTAAAATTTTGAATTTTCATCCCCTCTACTAAGCCCCATATACACGGCTACAATTCAAACAAAAGAAAAAGACCAAAAATTCAAGTATAAACCATGCATATGCATGTGTAAGTCTTAGATGGAGACCTTCTCGCATGTCACTCTCATTCTTGGTTTATGTTCTAGACATACACATGTGACTTTGACCCATTTTGACCAAGATAATCTAGCCATGGTTAACTCTCTTGCACCTTGAGCTTAAAATTTTTGTGCACTCCCTTCCTTTGGCTCATATACCACACGACACATACACACACTTCGCTAGTGTGTGTGTCTTGACTAGTCAACTAAAATGGAATCCACAAACCCTAATCCTTCCTTATTTAAACACCATATTCTCAACACTAGGGTTTACTCATCTCATAGCAACACAAAAATTTCACAAGTCTCTCCCTCTCATCCTCTCTTGGCTCACAGCTCAAACCCACCACCCTTGGGTTCCACTTTCTTTTTATTTCAAGCACTCAAGGTTGATAAGGTTCATTCAAGGTGGTTTCAAGTATTGGGTTTCATAAACATTTGTTTTTTTGCAAGATATTGGTTTGGTTTTATAGATTTAAGGTTCCTAAGCTTTCTTCTTGATTTGTAAGCTTCCTTGATCTATTTTCCATTGACTTTGTTACTTCTTGAGGTTCTTATGCATATTTATTTAAAACTAGTATCACCCTTATGTTTGTGAGAAGTTTTCATAAAATAATCAAGTGGTTTTAAATATGGAAGTGTTCTATTTTGGTGCTTGAACTTAATACTCTTACTATTGTAGTTTTAGGTTAGATTAGTGACTAAGTATGTTGTTAGTGGTGCTTAGTGAGTTTGTAACAAATTGGTGGAAGGGTTAAGATAGTTTTTGGTGTTGTTATGTTGATTGTATCTTTGGTGAAGGGATTAGGTTAGCTTAAGGGTGTTGATAATGTTGCGGATAAATTTTGTAAAGTGGTTTTGGTAAAACTATATGCTGTCCAAAATTAGTACAAGGATTAAAGGGTTGTTAAAATCATTTTGAACAACCAGGACTATAAAAATATGATAGTATACGTTAATACGAAGATTTGGATATAAAGAACGTAAAAATCAGACTTAAAACGAGTGAGATATGACCTTTTTAATTTTTGCGAAACACTAGTATTTTCGCAGCTCAAAAACTGTTTCGGACACATTTTGTCCAAATTTTAAATTCGTATTTTGACCCATTTTGGGTCTGAGTCGTCCAAAATTTATAAAAGAAAACTTGTAGATTATGTTTTTTTCCTTGAAACGTAGTCTTCGGTCATACCATGAATCCTTATAACGAAGGAGATATGCTCTCCTAAAGTCAGACTAAATCTGGGAATTTTATTAAGTAAATATGAGCTGTTTGGATATTAAAAATAGGTTTTTGAGTCCGTTTGAGCTATAAAATCTTTAGCGAATAATGTAATAACACTTATATGTTATTTAGATATGTCAAAAAATTTCTAAAACATTATTAAAAAAGCGTTAGAGGATTAATTAAAGTGGATAACTTATAAAAGTCATAAAATATATAATAAATGAATAAAAATGGCAAACTTAACGTAAACATTGTTTTAACTTATAAACTAAAACTCAAACATGTGCGGGTGATATTAACTTTCTAAAAACTTCATATGAATCATTTTTACTAGTAATTGCACCTAAGACACGCTATTATTTAATTAGGTCGCATTTAGGATTTCGTGCTCGTACTACATTTTGTTGATTATTTCTCTACTCATCGTTTTGCTTAAGGTGAGTTTTAGCCCCATGTTTTACTCATTTTACGTTTACTTTACAAATATCGAGGTGAGAGGCATTGCTCAGTTTTACGTTGGACGCAAGTACCTTACTTTACTTTTACGTGATTACGAATTTTCCTAAGTACCGTTAAACCACTATTTGCCCACTATCATGAACCGTTAATTACGCGTTGTATACACGAGTGTTATAAATAGATCTATTGGGATTGACATCCCCGTTTGAGTATTGGTGATTCTTACTTGTATCAGAGGTTCCGATCAAACGAATGTATACCATATCAGTATATTAGTTGGCTTCTAGTTGGCCACATGCTCGGGCACTATATTTTGCATTAAATTGCATATGTATGTCATAGCTTCGAGTCATGAGCTTAGTGCAAACGTAATTACTTTTGACAGTAATTGTATGTGTTACAATGGTCATACGTTTATAAATCTTGTGGTCCATACTTAATACTTTACTTAAACCTATAAACTCACCAACATTATTGTTAACATTTTTAAGCATGTTTTCTCAGGTGCTTAACTCATTGGGACTACTTGATGTGCTATTTGGAGTCTTCATGCGTTTGGCTCCATTTTCATGGGAAATCTATCTTATATACCCATTGTCATTTAAAACTTATTTTATGCTTCCAGTAATACATTGAATATTTTTGAACTATTAAAAACTTTAATTTATTAATCCAATGCAACGAGGTATTATTTTTATAACGTCCCTATAGTGTTCGTTCTCTTGTAATTTGTGCTTGTATAATATTTATGACGTCACGCCTCCAGTTACCTATTTCGCTGCGACACATTTTGGGGGTGTGACAGATTGGTATCAAGAGCCAGGTTATAGAGAACTAGGTTTCATAGTAGGCCTAGACTATCATTGCATCACAACATTGTAAATTCTTGGTGTGCTTAAACACTACGTGATTAGGGAAAAGAGAAATGATCTTAGACCATACATGTTTTGCCCATACGTGCATTTGCTTTTACCTTATATGTGCGTTTACTATTGGATATACTTAAGTTATTTTGCCTTGCGTTTACTATTGGATATACTCGTTTTATGTAAAGGTTATTTATATAAATACTAGTACTTTCTCTAAGACATTGTGAGTGACACAATGGTCTCTAAACTTTCCAAGGCATCGTGAGTGATACGATGATCTTTAAAACTTTTTCATGACTTTACATGATACCATTTTGCATAATATTGATACTTGTCACAGTCTGTCGACCCCAATGATGATCCTACTATCCGATTCTGAAAACGAGTTTGGACACCTGCCCCATACTATTGAAACACCTACGTCATCTTGCGACCCATTGCCTAGAAACATGCCGATTAATTTGAACATGACTTTAACACATCACCTTGAAACATGTCATCTGTGGAACACGATTTAGGAACCTGACTTATTTTATTCTTCTTTTATTTCTTTTGATTTTGAAGAAAATGTCGGCAACGAGACAAGGAATGAGTTCTACGAAGATTAACCAGATTGTAACCAAACGAGATACTGATGCTATTGAAGCTATTGCTGTCTACGAGACAAAGATCAGCATGGCTTACGAATTAATGAATCAGGTCGTACGTCAGGGAACCATAACAGCAAGGAATGCTAACAACAAGAGTAAATGGGGAAGTGACCACGGTAGGAATTCTAGCCAACAACAAAACAAAATACGTGAAGTGGTTAGGGCACACACTGTTGGGCCAGGCAACAAGAAAGGGTATGCTGGAACCTTACGCAACTGCAACTAGTGTAAGCTACACCACACTAGGCCATGCCTTGTGAAGAGAAAAAACTGCAAGAAAGTTGGTCACATGACTAGGGATTATAGGAGTCCCATTGCTGTAACAAATCAGAGGGCCCCAATGGCAAATCAGAAGACTGTCGTTATCTGCTATGAGTGTGGAAGGCAAGGGCATTACAAGAGTGAGTGCCTAAATTTGAAAAATCAGAATTGTTGTAACGAGAAGGGAAATGAAGGAAAAGCTCACGAGGACCCTAACGTCACCAATGATAATGCTGATGCTTAAGGAGAGATATTTTCTGCCCTATATAGTGAGACCTAAGTCGAAGCCTTCTTAGACTATATTCCCTAAAAGATTTGCATTAATACTTTCCTATAATATCTTTGTATTGTGTGGATGTTTTAAATTCTCTATTAATGTACGTGTCATGACGATTTCGTAGGTTACACTTTAATTCTCTATTAATTTATGTAAGCTACTCCTTAAATTGTTATTGCCTTACCATCATTTTCACTATCATCTTATAAACCATTTTACTATCATCTTATAAACTATTTTGCTATCATCCTATAAATCATTTTGTTATCATCTTATAAACCATTTTGGATACTACCTTTTAAACAATATGGTTTATACCATTTAACTCTGAGAAACATAAAACTAGTTTGATGAAAATGAGCATTACATCGTTAGTCCTTAATTATACATAGCCTGATCACCTATGTATAATTTAGGAAAGACCATGTGATGCTCGGAGTAGTCACCTTAAAATTTTGTCAAAATTAATTTTCTACTTACATCCCTGAAAAGCAAGATTTTTGTGTATGTGTTCATAAGCAGTGTGATGAGGTGTCATTTTATACACTTTTTCAGGGTCGTTTAACCCTCAAAATCGTATGTTTATGCCCAAAATAGGTACTTAATCGATCATTTTCAGGTATTTCTCATTTGGAAGATATTTGGATGAATTACACGTGACTTGGGCTCATTTGGAGAAGAAACGAACGAGATTACGAACCAACACCAAGACTCTTGAAGATTTGTGCTTACAGAGCCTAGAGACGGCATCACAAGCTATACATGACGCCGTCACAACTCATCATGTGACGGCGTCACATCATTTCATGACGGCGTTAGCCCGCACCGACTCAAAGGCAGATCTAGAAGATTCTTTTTATGACTGCGTCACGACTAAAACACGATGCCATTGTGTCGTTTTTCATGTATATACAAACCCGAATTTAGGGTTTTGAGTGTAAAACTTTAGAAAAAAAGAGGGTACGAACCCTAGTTCATTTAGCAGTTGTAAGAGACAATTTTAGGGCCTAAAAACCCTATTGTACTTCTTCCAATTCATGTTTTAATCAAGTAAGGTTTAATTAATCATTCAATATGTCTATGTGTTGTTTGATTTATTGTTGTTGCTTTACCTTTAACATGCTTGGCTAAACCTCCTATTGTGTTTATTTATGATTGTATGAAACCTAGAATATAGATCTTAGTGGTGTTGCTTCTTGTGATGGATGTGCACGTTAGGTCTTAGAAAACCAGCTTTTGTCTGTATCGTTGTAGATATGTGTTGATCCCTTTAGAACAGATCTTACTTAGCTTGTTAAAGCTTAGTTGTGTTGGATAGATCCAAAACAACTATAGTAGA
>BQNB010196468.1:0-11286 GCA_026074375.1 Tanacetum coccineum | reverse complement strand
GACAAAACCACGAACACGAGAGTCTTAAAAAATCCGAGAAATCTCTGGACAAAAAACACAAGCACCAAACACAAGAAAGAGAAGAAGCATGCCTCCTCAAGTCATACTATTCATTACTACTACTAATATAAGGATAAGCATGGGTTGCCACCCACGAAGTGGTTATTTTTGTTCACCGAGTCTTGAGCCTGACTCGATCCCCCATACTTGAGCTTGGTCAAGGGGGATAGAAATGGAGATACGGGACATCCCGTGAATGAGATAGAAAATTAATCCCGTGATAAAAGTCTCTCAGATTGGACTTCAATGAATATCCCCGGATCGAAAATCTTGTTTCCGGATCCGAGGGAATCATGAGAAGGAGTGAAGTCCAAATCCGGATCAAGGGTGGGAAGGGTGGGCAAAATATTAGGCATAAGAACATAGTGTTCAGAAATACCCTTCACCACTTTGGTAGTCACAACACCCGTATCGGGCTCAGAATCAAAGAAAACCTCAACACCCGGTGGTTCCGGAGGAGGACGAGGAAATGATAGATATTCATGATGATCAAAGTTAGATGACTCATTTTTGGGAAGGGGATCATTGCTAAGCAATTCTTCAAGAAAATAGATATCCCCTTCTGAGTCATAATCGTCGTTCTCAATGCCCGGTGGCATCGAGTTATCGGAAGCAAGAAATAAATCAATTTCCTCTATATGAGAGTCATTATCCTCAACGGGGATAGGAGATGGAGAGAGACTCGACAATCGTATCAGCAATTTCGGCATTAAGTTCTTCCGGCGGTCGTGGAGATGAATTATCATATGATAAATTCTCAACAAGAAGGATTTCTTCCTCTAGATCAAAGTCGGCTTCCTCAATTTCTGGTGGAATTGGATTGATATGAGCGAGTTCACAGAAGAACTCCTCGAGAAGAAAATCAAACTTAGGAGAAGAATCAATCAAAGTATCTCGATTAAGCAAAGATTCGATAAGATTAGATTCGGCATTGAAATAATGCGGATCTATCTTAGTAGAAATGATTTCTTCATCATCAAAAAGAGGGTTCGAATAAATTTTGGAATTTTCCATCGGAATGACCTCATTAAAAAGTGACTTGTCATCACTAGAGGTGAAATCGTCGTTAGAATCAAAGAGAAGATATGAGAAAGTCATAAAAATCAGAGAAGATTCATCACAAACGGGCACATCACACTCACTTTCATTATCGGAAAAATCCTCGGACTCACTTGGGATTGGGACAAGGTCCTCAACACTAGACTTTATGAATTCGTCCGATTCCGTTTCCTGAATAGTGCTAAGATGCTCGTCCCCCATACTTAGAGAGTACTCAGGTTCTACGGTTGGTAAGTCGAGTGTGATTGCTTTATACGTAGAATATCGAGCATAAATATCTCTCAAAGAAAAAGAATCATCCTTATCGTCATCACAAATAGATTGAATGCATCATGAAATAGCAAGAGACTTTTCTTCTATTAAAATACGTTCCTTTTTCCGCATCTGGATGTCTAAACCATTATAATCTTGCAAAAGTTGTTCAATTTTAATCTCACAATCTCTTTCATATTCATCATCAATCTTCTCACCTCAAAATTCTTTATAACTCAAATTATTCGTGATATTATTAATTTCATCATCAATCAACCGTATCTCTTCATTTATTTCTTCTATACTCATATCTTTCTTTTTAAAACTCTCCTCTTTATTACTCCTCTCGATTTTAAGAAGTCGAATGGTAGAAAGTTATGGGGGTTGAATTCGGTCAAAACCGAAAGAATTATAGAAATTTTGGTTCAACGGTTGACACTGAAAAGTCTCATGAGGACCCCCACAGTTATCAAAGAAAATATTTGTCTCGAACTGAGATTGTGGAGGGTAGTCGGAAAAATTTTGAAATTCATTGAAAGAATTTGGTTTTGGATCATAAGCGAATGAATTTCTATCTCTAGAAGCGCAAAACGAACAAAATCCTCCTCTTAATGGACCTTCACACCCGCAATAAGTGATTGGCTTTCCATCTCCATAAGTACAATTTAAACAATTTCCAAGTAGAAGATTAACACCACATTGCGGGCACGTGCATAGATAACAATAAAAGCCATCACATGGTTGACCACATCCTACACACTCGCGTTGTTTGAATGACATCATAAGAAAGAATTAAACAATATAGAGGATAAGAAGAAAGAATTAAACGGGTAAGAGGGTAAAGGAGAATATTTTTAGATTTTGGAAATAATACATAAGAAAAAAAATTAAAATAAGAAAGAAAAATATTTTTGGTAACCAAAAATCAAACGTTCACGGTAGCTCTCTAAAAATATGTACAAGAAAGCGGAGGAGCTGGTAAGCGCGAGGCGCTATTTAGAATAACCCTTCTCCTTTTGGGTGATGTTCTTAGGATCAAACCCGCCTTAAACTTCCTTTATAGCACATAATCTAAAGGTGAGCCGTAACAACGATTAACAAACGGTTATTTTTAATCAGAAAATAGAAGTGTAAAATAATTTTGTATTTTTATGGTTTTATAAAGAAAATATATTCACAAATGAAAAATGATAACTTCACGAGGAAGGGTCTTCAAAACACTAATCTTTGAACGAAACGCGATAATCGTTACACACCTTCCCGGCAGCGGCGCCAAAAATTTGATCCGTCCCGATACGTATACGTAAAGTATAGTATATAAGGATGAGATAATTATAGTATAGTAAGTATTTTCCGTTGGATTTAAGAAACAAACTTTTAACCAAAGTTGTCTCAAAAACCTTCCGAGTCGTATCCCGACGAGGTGCGAATTGAGAATCAGTTAAGTCCGTGATCACGTGTTTGAATAGTTTAAGAATTTTTGGATTGGTTTTCTAATTTCTATAATTAAAATGCAAAAACGAGTAAAAGAAACCCTAAAACGAAAGCAAAACCTAAAACGGGAACGTATAAACGCGACTTAAAAACTTAATTTATCAAATTTTAATCTTAAAGTGATCTTTTTGACTTTTATAAGTCCTACGTGACTAAAAAGTAAGAACAAAGAAAACTAGAACAAAAACGGAAGTGATTTGAGCTTAAAAACACGAAAAACGTAAACGGGATTCAATCCCGTTCTTTAAAAAAACGAATTATGAAATTTTAACCCTACGAAATCAAATTTAATTTTCCTACGTCCTAAATAATAAAAGAAAATTAAAAAAAAAGAATTATATTTTTTTCACTTTTTAATAATTTATTATGAATTAAAAACTGTTTTAACTAAAATTAAATATAAAAAATACTAAATGATTTATAAAAAATCTGAAAAAATTATAGAAAGTAGTTTAAAGAGTGCTGAATCTATGAAAAATAAATTGGAGTTCCCAGCTTATTAGAATAAGCTGGGAAAAAGCAATAATGGGCTGATTAGCTTAAAAGGTAAAATGTGTATATAAATTAAATGTTGAGTAGGGCTAACAGATAGCCCTACTGGTGCCGTTGGTGAGTGTGTGTTTGTGTGGGACTTGTATGTGTTAAAGGGGAGGTCTAGGGGTCGAATCCTTAGGCCCCCCTTTTTGAAAAATATTTTTTTTTTAATTTTTCTTTTACACACTTATAGAACACACAAAAATAAGCAAATTTAAAAAGGCAACTTTTTGTGAAAAGTAAAATAAGCTGATAAATAAGCAACTAAAGCTGGCAGATTATACTACTTTTACACTAAGGACTTAAATGAGCTAACTGTTAAGCTATTTAGGACAAATAAGCTAATGGAAATCAACAATAAGCTAAAACAGATAGCATCCTAAACCTAACTAGCAAGTTCAAGCTAAAATAAGCAATTTAAAATAAGCAAAAAGGCTAAAAAGATCAAATAAGCAAAATGGGCAAACTAGCAATCAAAACAGCCACAAGGGCACTTTTTGAGCTTATTTTTAAGCCCTTAAAGGATCCTTATGGCTATGAGGGATATATAAGCTTAAAGCTTGACTTAAGGGCTACTAAAATCAGCAATGAAAAAGCAGTTTGAAAAACAAATAAGCCACTAAAAAGCCTTGTGGAAAGGGATGACTTACTCAGCACATGCTGAGTTGTTTTCTTTCAAATGACAGTGGGCTTATTGCAACCCAAAATTAAGCTAGTAAAATAAGTCTAAATCACAAAACAAGCTGAAACAGATAAAGCTAGATGTCTAATGAGCTTATGCTCTCAAAAACAGACCTTAAAACAGCTTTTTACTAACCTAATTTTGCTACTGAAAACTTAACTTTGGCCTTTTGAAAATGACTTGTAAAATGGCACGATTAAACTCAAATCACACAAGGCAAATGCTGGTTTAATGCAACTTCTTTCTAATGCATTTGAGATTAAAAATAGCAATGAAAAACACTTAAATTTCACTTAATCAAAAACTTATCAAATAAGCTGATATGAAAGACTAGAAAACCACTTATTCTAACTATAACTACTTAAGACCTTAAAAATGAAATTTAAACTTTAAAAACCCTAAACAACAGGTTAAATCTACTTAATTAAGTTAGTAAAACATGGCTTAGTGACCCAACCCAATAGAAACACAAAATCCCATTTTAGACCTAATGCCAAAAACCCCTTTAAGTTTTAAAACCAATTTCATACTTAGCTTATGAAAATAAGAAATTAGCATTAAACATCAAATACCAGATAGCAAGAAGCTGCAATCTAACCTAATGAACATGTTTTATCAATCAAATAAGCAATGATAATAAGCTAATAAACTATGCTACTTATTTTTGGATTTTTTCAACTATTTTGTAAAACCTACTTGCAGACTAATATCTAAGCTAATAAATGACAAAATTTAGCATCAATCTACTATAATAAGAAACAATAAGCAAATCTAAGCAACCATTAACAAACATTAAGCAGATTAAGCAAGAATAAGTAAAACAGTACATTGAGCTTAAAATTTTAAAAGAGAAATAGAACCTTAGATCCTAGCTAAACAGGGATAGTTTAGCACCTATTAAGCTCTACAAACCTACTCAGCTTATATATAAGCAATTCTAAACACCCATAATCTCTTCCAGATTAAGCTTATCATCCAAAAGCTTATTTCCTTTTTCCAACTGAATAACCTATCAAAATAACTCAAATAAGCTTTGAGGATGCTTATCTGAGCTTAGAGAGTACAAGTAACATAAAATAGCTTATTTAGATCTTATTGAAACTTATTACCAAATTAAGCTAAATTCTCATAAAAGTAAAACACAGTTTGAAAGTAAATTGCAATTTTATTAATAAAGAAGAAGATTACATGACTTTTAAATGAAAATTACATTAAGATAAAACAAATAAGCTGAAAAATAAGCTATTCTACTACCTACACTACTCCTACTCCTAGTTAGCCATTTCTGTGTGTGAGGCCCTCCTTTTATAGGGGTGAAACGAAGCTTCTAGGCTCTAGGACGCTCCCCTACTTCTTTAATCTCAGCCCTTAATCATTAGCCGCCTCAATTGCATCAATCTCGGCCCTTGGATCATGTGCCACACATAATTGACCAATCATATTGCTGGGGATTGCCAGCGTGGATAAGTAGGAGTGTCAGAGGTGTCAGTCTGAGCCTTATAGAAGGGTGAAAAGTAAAGGGCTTGAGGTTTTTACCCGTACTCTGTGTAAAGGTAAAAATGGGGCGGGAAAAAATGAAAAAGATGAACAGTAATTGATATGGTTTGACCCGGGTTTGTTATAAGTTTGACGTGGGCTTATGAATTTAGTTTTATAACTTTGGGCCGGGTTAGAAAGTATAAGGATTTAATTTTGGGCTAAAGTCGTATAAATGGGTTTAGGTTTATATAAGATTAGGATTGGGCTGACCCGGCCCATTAAGTGGGCCTGGGTTGGTCCGTAGAGGATGGGTATGCCTTCGATTTTGGTCATTTGCGCTCTTTTCAATCTCGTGCCCGGCTTTGTCCGTTTTTGCTTCGATTTTGTCCTTTTTGATATATATCCGTACCTGTAAGACACAAATCACAAATCACAAAACAAACGAATATAATGCATTTTTTTTATGTTTTTGGTTATTTTTGGTCTTTTTAGCTTGTTTAATTAGATAAAAGGTATGTGTAAATAAACACATACCAAGGACATTTTGAGAAACAATATCTCTAGAATAAAGGTCAACAAATAGGAGGAGCTCGTAGGAGAGCTTATGTGATAGGTGGTGGAATATTGTACTCAATCTGTTTGTTTGAGATTGAACCAAGTCCATTAGCTCAAGAGTGTAACAAGTCTGTTAGCTCCACAAACAGTTCATGATTGTAAGGATTTGTAACGGCAAAAGTAATAACTTAAGAATGAGTCAGGTAGTTCAAGTGAGGCCTTGAGATTTTTGCTGAGTGGTAAGACACCATTGTATTTCTAAAATCTTTTTGATGGATTCTGATGATTATTGGGTTCAAGTTAATACTCGTTTCATATTGAATACCATTAAGCTCACTCATTTATAATTCCTTATTTACATAAAGAAGCGTCCAAATTTATGTAAGTTAGAAATGATAAACTTATGGGTCGATGATTTATAATTTATTTATTTATTTAAATAAAGAGGCGTCCCAATCCATTTAAATAAAGAGATTATAAATCATCCTACCTAATAATTTCTGATGCAATACGCGTACTCACACAACCTTTAAGGTGGTAGATAAGATTTTGTAGACAAGCATGTATCCCCCTCGCGGGTTATAAAACATTCAAAAGATTGAAAAGCGAGGCTATGAACTCACATTGATTAAAGACCACGATCAATTAATCCAATTAAATCACACTGAATCTGCAACGATCTCGACCACGACCTATAATTATGTCGTTCGATTATAATACACGTACTAAATATGATCAACGATGCGTACATCGTTACCACGAAATCATACATATTTTTATATGTATGCAGTCATATATACATGTGATGAGAAATCCACTTGCGCGTCTTTAAACCTTAACCCTTAGTATATTTTATGTATATATACTATTTCCGTCCAATCCTAACTTATCTCAATTTCTAAAGCTGATAAGCCTCGCGGCAAAGTAAAATGCCATTACGAACAACTTTCGTGTTTCGCCGGAAGGCTGAAACGGACAAAAAAAAAAAAAAAAAAAAAAAAAAAAAAAAAGAAAACAATCGGACCCTTTAATTAATATTCTCGTGTTTTTTCTCGAAAGTGATCAAATCATTTAATTAATAAATATGCCATTTTTAATATTTATTAAAAATAACCTATTTTTCTACTAAAGTGTATATTCCGATTTCGATCCAGTTTCTTCGTTATTGGGAGTTAGAAGTCCCGTTTTATGTCTAAACGTCCGTCAAAATATAATTTGTTATATTTTGTAAACCAAAGTCTAACTTATCAAAGTCTCGAATTCCGAATCCCACGTTCTATTTTCTGATTTAAATTACTCATTATATAAAGGCACTAAAGTCCATTTTTAGTCCAATTCTCGTCTCAAATATGACTAATATCACTTATACATTAATATCAGTCTCGTTTTAATATTAATATCATATTTTAACTAGACCGCGCAAGTTCTAATATTTTTCATCACATTATATATAAATCGATTAAATGAAACAATTTATATATTTTCGCGTTAACTAAACTCACTTTATTTTGGTGTCAACACACTCAAACGCGACGCACCCCGGCTGATGGACAGCCAAACGCACCCTTGTGCGTGGCTGTTAAGCCAAACGCACCCTATATTCGGTGATAACCACAAGAACCAAACGCCCCTTTGTGTTATAACCCAACCCCGACAGCCCCTCGGCTGTCCCGGCTTTTCGACAGCCAAACAAACACCCCGCGGTGTTATAATATCAAATCCAAACGCACCCCTTTTTGGTATTAAAAGCCCGAACGAACCCCCCGGCTGTCCTAAAACAAACGCACCCTTTTTGGGGTGGTAACGAACCCACGAGCCCGACCCGGCTGTTAAGCCCGAACCAAACCCGAACCAAACCACCTTGTGGTGGGGGTGGGCTGTCACCGCAAACAAACACCCCCTTGGGTGTTATAATACCAACCAAACACACCCTTCGGGTGTTATCATTAACCAAACCCGAACAACCCAACCCCGGCTGTGAAACCAACCCGACCCCGGCTGACCCCGCTGTCAAACCCGACACAACCAAACACACCCTTGTCGGGGTGTTTTAATAAAACCAACCGCATAACCCAACCCACGCACCTGGTGGGTTTGAGACCCAAACCGGACGCACCCTTGTTGTGCAAATACCAAACCCGACACCCCCCCTGCTGCTGACCCGCGACCCAACACAACCCATTGTGGTGGTGGTATTAAAACCACACGCACCCCTTTTGTTTTTACCCGGACCCTACGCACCCCTTATTGGTGAAACAATAAACCAAACACCCCTCTTTCTTGCAAACCCACCCCGAAGCCCTCTTCGGTGGCTGTCACCCCGAACCATACGCACCCTCTTTATAACCACACGCACCCCACGGTGGCTGTGGTGGTGGCGTGGGTTCGGTGGTGATGATAGTGGTACTATGAAGATGATGTAGATGGTGTTATGGTGATGGTGTTGGTTGTGGTGGTAGCCGGCTGTGGTGAAAGTGGCGCGTGGGGCGAGTGGGGTAGTGGATCGGGTAGATCCGGTAGTGAGTAGTATTTTTGGTGTTCGCCGGATATGTCCGCCGGAAAAGTTTTCCGGCGGCGGCGCTACAGTGGCCGGCGGTGGGAGGTGGTGGCCGGAGAAGATGAGTGGGAGAGAGAGTGAGATGTATAAATTTTTGTGTGTGTGTATAAATGTGAGATGAAATGAAAAATTAATATAAGATTTATATATATATTAAACTAAAGTGACAAATTATAATAGTTGAGGGGTTAAAGGTGTAACATTTTTATTATACTTTTTGATAAAAGCGGTTCGGGACTCATTTGAGCGGCTTAACGGACGATTCAAATCTCGAAACTTGCGCCATTGTTTTTATAATCATTTTTCTGATAAAAATGAGTATTCGCATGATAATATTTCATAAATATTTTATAACATTTAAAGAAATATCCGTTATTCATTTTATGAACCGATTTCGCTCCGTCCGAAATAAAAATGGATTTCAACTCGAATAGTCGCGTTTTCAAAAACGCTTTTAATAATAAAAAAAAATGATGACTAATTTATTTAATATTTTTATTAAATAAATACTGATCATTAAAAACAAATTTAATTGTTTTTGTGTATCCGCGTTGTATATTGTTCGAATAATGTTTGCGGTGCTGTTTTAGCCCTTTTCTCTTATTTCGCTCGTGCCAAGTCCTCGGGCAAAACTAAAAGTTTGACCCAGGAATATCATTTCACACAAATGCTTTAGATCCGAGTCGTCGAAAACGTGATTTAGATGATACGATCTTATAAGTCAAGCCAGACCCTCAGAGATAAAGATTGACATCGTCAGATCAAAATTCGAAAATTTCTCGATGTTACAGTACCTACCCCCCCCCCCCCCCCTTAAAGTAATCTCGACCCGAGATTACATTCGTGTTTAATCCGAATGTGTGACCGAGAAAAGGTTTAAAATCTGATAAATCCGTTTTCTTAAGCAGAACGATGATAACTTTCTCAGCCAGATCTAGATTTTCGACACTTCTCAACATATCCAAAATTTTGACTAAGTCGACCAGAGATATATAAATCCATCAAGGTAGATATTTTAAAAAAATATCGTTACAAGTTTTATGATTGATATTAACACCACTGGTATCGCTCTCATTTGAACATCCCGCTTACTCAGACCACAATATTGTCTGCTTTGCCCGCATGCCTCTACACCGCTTTTGCTTTTGTGTCCCTTGCTTGGGACTTCCCGCAGGTCACCCAAACCAGTGCTACTCTCACTCAAGCACGCTCAACTGCCAGTTCTTGGCAGTACTAGGATGTATCGCGACCTAAGTCTTCCTACTAGTGGCCCGAAATGAATAAGTTAACTATCGTTTCCGTCGATAAGGTGTTTATCACTTTAAGGGAGTTGCATAACCTATTGGATAAAGCTGTATTGTCCCGACCCGCATCCAGGACCCCAACAGTAGCGACCATAACGTCAATACTATAACAAATGGTGACGGGATATTGCACTCAGTCTGTTAGCTCCACAGACAGTTCGTGATTTCAAGGACTTGCAATGGCAAAAGTAATAACTTAAGAATGAGATAAGGTAGCTCCAAGTGAGGCCTTAAGATTTTTCTGAGTAGTAAGACACGATTGTGTCTCTAGATCCTTTTAACGGATTCTGATGATCATTGATTTCAGGTCCATACCCGTGCCATATCGGATACCATTAAGCCCACTTATTTATAATTTCTTATTTACATAAAGAAGCGTCCAAATTTATGTAAGTAAGAAATGATAAACTTATGGTTCGGTGATTTATAATTTATTTATTTAAATGAAGAGGCGTCCCAATCCTTTTAAATAAACAGATTATAAATCATCCTACTTAATAATTCCCGGTGCAATACGCGTACTCTCATAACCTTCAAGGTGGTTGACATGACGATGCATGTGTTCTACTGAATATGGACAGTTGAATTAAAACTCGTCTTTGGAAGCTGGGAGTAAAAACTGCCAGGCGAGATCAAATAGAGTTCAAGATAATTAATGAATACTCGGTTAGAGTAAACAAGGTAAAAATCTCTATGAACGAGTCAACAAAGCTAAATACCATATCCATCCTCCTATTACAAGTTCCCGACAATACAAGACTTGTCAATTACTTAGATTCATACACAATCCCGTGTAACAAACTGTGACGGGCTTTGTTAACATAGCAATTATCATATCAATCCTCATATTACAAGTCCCGCCCATACAAGACTTGCAATACTTAGATTCATACATAATTCCATGTAAACAAAAATTTATGACGGTCTCCGTGTAATACAATATAGTATAAAGCTATGAAGAAAAAAATATCCTTAGAGGCCATTGTTTAACTTACAATGTCTGAGAACGAAATGAGACCATTGTGCAACTCACAATGTCTAAGAAGTAAGATGAGACCATTGTATAACTCACAATGTCTGAGGTGTAATTGAGACCATTGTGCAACTCACAATGTCTTAAGAAATACTCTAGTGTTTATATAAATAACTCTTATATGAATAAACGTGCGATATACGCAAAAGATGTAAGCATATATATTACATATATGTATGTCACGTAAGCACTTAATGCAGCACTTAATGCAGCACGTAATGTAAGCACATAAGCAAGTAACGTGTATGCACTTTGAAAATGTTTGATGTGATGCAAT
>BQNB010196467.1:0-11286 GCA_026074375.1 Tanacetum coccineum | reverse complement strand
TCATGTCGCGGGTATTTTTTAATCTGAATAAATCAGTACTTTTGTAATTTTTTTTTTGTGTCGACCAATTTTTTTTTCATAATTATTTTGTGCGGGTTTATTTTTTCGGTCTCATGTTTAATAGTTTGTTTTTATATGGGCTAATATGTTGGGCCTAATGTCGTGGGCATTTTTTGATCTGCGTAAATCAGTACTTTTGTAAAAAAAAAATTATTTTGTTTCGAGCAAAAAAAAATTTTCATATTATTTTGTGCGGGTTTATTTTTTCGGTCTCAGGTCTCATGTCGCGTGTATTTTTTGATCTGAATAAATCAGTATTTTTGTAATTTTTTTCCTATTTTATGCTGAGCAAAAAAAAATTATATTGCCTATTAAAAAAAAAGTTTAATAGTTTGTTTTTTTATATGGGCTAATATGTTAGGCCTACCTAATGTCGTGGGTATTTTTGATCTGAATAAACCAGTACTTTTGTAAAAAAATTTCTTATTTTGTGTCGAGCAAATTTTTTTTTTCATACTCTCTCCGTCCCTAAATAAATGTCCACTATTGACTTTTAAAGTCTTTTTCTATCAACTTTGATCTTAAATTATTTTGTTTGTGTTATATAATACTTAATTAAAAAATGTACATCATATGAAAATACATTTTAAATCACAATCCATTCATTTATTTTGCATCAAGTAGTATATACACAAAAAAATTATTATTTAAGGTCAAGGTTGTTGAAATATGGACTTCGAAAGTCATAAATTGGCACACGTATTTAGGGACGGAGGGGTATGATTTTGTGCGGGTTAATTTTTTCGGTCTCATGCCTCATGTCGCGAGTATATTTTTTTATTGAATAAATCAGTTACTTTTGTAATTTTTTTTTTGTTGGGTGACCAATTTTTTTTTCATAATTATTTTGTGCGGGTTTATTTTTTTTGTCGCGGGTATTTTTTATCTGAATAAATCAGTATTTTTGTTTTTTTTTTCCTATTTTTTGGTCTTGTGGTTTGCCGGATATTTCATTTTCACCAATTAGGGTGCGTTTGGTTTGTAGAATCTTTATGGGTTTATTATTTAAGAGGATGTTTGTTTCAGATTATTCATATGAAAGGCGATGAGGATATTTATCTTCTGCCTTTATATTTTTTCAGAGCATAATTAGGGTGAATTTTTTTTGTTGCAAAAACCCGTATGCGCATAAACTTCTAAACATTAACCCTCATGTTTCAAATAAATACTTACAAAACCGTAAGCAATCAACAATTAGATACAACCCATGTACAACACACGGGTCCGCATGCCTCATGAATTTTAATAATGGAGCCTCGAATTTGAATTGCTCAACTTTATGATCTCTTTGTTTTTTTATGGTTTTTTGCTAGTGACAGGTAAATAAAACTTTTTAGGAGGTAAAGTAACATGTTGCATATCCTTTGATACCAATGTGCATCCTTTAATATTAACTAGACGGGAGTCCACGGCGAGTACCCGTGTGATTATATTTCTGATGATAGTAATGTCTTTTCGACTTAGCTTTTAACAAAACAAATTACAAAATTTTCAAAAGTTAAACACCAGAGATACAAAAATAGATCTACACAAACTTTACAAGAAAATTTACATTAACTTTAAATAACAAAATTTACACAATAAACTTTTAGATCTACGTAAACTTTACAAGTCACGGATCCGGTGACAGACACGGTTTCCGACGACAGTCACAGTTTCCGGCAGCAGCTTTCGACGACAGTCACGCTTTTCGGCGGTGGTAAGGAGGCAACGGCGGTCGAGGAAAATTCCGGCAAGATCTAAAAAAAATAAAATATATTAAAAAAACTATACAAATTTGTTGAACATATAGATCTATAAAAAAAACCCTTCAAAACTTTAAATTTACACAAGCTTTACAAGAAAATTTACACAAACTTACACAATAAAATAATTAATAAACTTTTAGATCTAAACAAACTTTTAAAGTCACGGTTTCCGACGTCAGTCGCGGTTTTCAGCGACGATAGAGGAAAATTCTAGCAAGATCAACGACAGTGAAATAAATTCGGCAGCCAAGATCTACAATTAATAGATATCTATTAAAAAACTATAAAAATTTGTTAAATATAGATCTATAATAAAAAAAACTTTCAGAAGTTATATCTATATGAATAAACCTTCAAAACTAATTATATCAACACAAATCTAAGTAAAAAATCCTCAAAAACTTGGTAAACCATATAGATTTATTAAAAAGGTTAAAAAAAATCGAAAAAACGTTTAAAGTGGCCTGCTCATAGCCGACGGTGGTTGGTTCGTGGTGGTGCTCGGCTCGTGTGCATGGTGGTGGTCGGATGGTCTTACTGGTAGTGCTTGGATCGTGTGCATGGTGGTAATCTGCTCGTGGCGGTAGTTGGCTCCTGGTGGTGGCGGTCGGATGGTGGTTGGATGGTGTGTTGTGGTGGTTATGTGAGATGAGATGAGATGGAAATAATGGTGTGTGAGTTTTTTATTTGATATTTGTGTTGTTTAGGCTATGTTTTTAGATTTTGTGTGGGTGTATATATGTTTTATGATTTTGGAGGGCTGTTATGAAATGGGCTTTTACAAGGATTGAATGAACCGTTACAAAATTAACTATACGAAATGAGATCTTTAAGACACTTAAATTTTCAATTATAACTTTTAATCATATGTATGTATTGATTTTCTAGCAAAAGACAAATATTTTTTTAATAAGCAATATGTATTGTCTTAAAAATTATAAGACATCTTTATTTAACAAGTCTCAAATGCTTTATAAGGTAGTATAGATTTGTTTGCAAAAAGGTATGAATGAACAATAAAAGTAGACAACTTATGGCATGTTTGTTTAGTTTTTTATTAAGTATTGCAAAATTAAAGTGTCTGTGTACATATATGATGTCTGTTTGTAGATAGATATATGACTGTTTGTTTTGTATGTTAAATAGAATGTCTGAATTAAAAATTTTACTTTTATACTCAATTAAAAAAATCCTCAAGAAAAACTTGGTAAAACCATAATGGATTTATTAAAAAGGTTAAAAAAAATCGAAAAAACGTTTATAGTGGTCTGCTCATGGCCGATGGTGGTTGGTTTGTGGTGATGCTCGGCTCGTGTGCATGGTGGTGGTTCGGATAGGTCTTAATGGTAGTGCTTGGATCGTGTGGCAATGGTGGTGATCTGCTCGTATAGGCGGTAGTCGGCTCCTGGTAGTGGCGGTTGATGGGTGGATGAAATTGGTGTTTTTTATGGAGGTTATGTAAGATGAGATGAGATGGAATAATGGTGTGTGAAGTTTTTTTATTTGATATTTGTGTTGTTTTGGGCTAGAGTGCAAAAAATTCGGTTAAAACCGGTTTTCGGTTGTAGGAAATCGATTTAAAAAAACCTGTTTTCTAATAACCGTTTCGGTTTTTCGTTTTTTTTCGAAATCGGTTTTTTTTCGTTATATAATGTTTGGAATCGGTTTTTTTTTTCGTTATAAATTTTCGGAATTTGGTTTTTACGCTGGTTCATATTTTTCGGTATAAATGGTCTGGAATCGGTTTTTATACGTTCGGTTTTTTTTTCCCGGAATTTATAACTCGAACATTATTTTTAATAAACTTGTTAATTATCAAACATTTAACTAAACAATACACCAGAAACAATACTAAACTAAATACAATCATAACTTGTTATTTGCACCGAAACATACTAAAAAAATACACCAAACTTTTATTTAAACAATACACTTATACCAACGAAAAATTATATAATACTAATAACATTTTGAGCTTCGGCATGGCCATCACCCGAAAACATATTAGTGTACTCAAGTATGTCGAGCTTCGGCATTGCCATCACCCGTTATACTCAATCCATTAAATCTTCAAAAAAATCTTCTACATCTACGTCTTCAATATCTAAGTCTTCAAACTCACCTTTCATCTAATTCGGTATTCGGAAGGTGAATATCCCCTAACTCAACTTCTTCTCTTGCTTTTTTTTAAAATAAAAAAAAAAATAGTTTCTTCAACGTCTTCTAATATCGGACCTTCCAACGATGTTTCATGTTGTACCCTATCTACTCCGTCCAAATAATCTTTCAAACATACACATACTTTCACGGATTCGGGGGTTAGTCTTGACCTTCTTTCCGATATAATTCTACCGCTAGTAGAAAAGGCCGATTCGGAAGCTACCGTCGAAGCTTGGACCGCTAATAAGTCACGAGCCATAGCGGATAAAATTGGAAATTGGATTTCCCTTTCTTTCCACCAAGCCAAAATGTCAAAGTTGCAACTCTCGGACTTAAAGGTTTATTAAAAGTTTGTAGCCATATATTGTCCCAACTCTCGTTGTTGGGGCCGATGTTCGTGACGTTTTTGCAGCGTCTCAAATAAACTATTATAAAGGTTTTATTAAGTCACTTGTCCCATTTCGGGACGATCCGCCCGCATTGTCAACAATTGGGTTTTGTTGTTGACCATATTTTGTTGCATAAATTCCAAATAATTTTTTAAAATTATCGTTAAATTTAAAAAATTTGGGATCTTATTATAGTCGGTTCGTTACCTAGTCTAAAATAACCCAAATGATAAGTCTAATCTTTCCATTATTCTTCGTTATTAAAAGTATTCTACGCCTCCAACATTAAACATGATTAAGTGCGGCGGAACAAGTAAAAACCAAGAGTAAACTATCAAAATTTTTTACAACTTCTTTTATAACTTTAACCATTCTTCTAAACATTGAGTATTTTGGTTTTTAAGTCGACCTAATTTTTCCGTCATAGTATAAATTTGCTTTAAAACTAATGTGTTAGTTGGGTAATAAACACCCGATAATATAGTTGTTGCCTCTTTAAAAACTTGTAAAAAAATAGTTAAATCATTTAGCCGATCCCAATTTTGGTCGCTTATCGAAACGGACTTATTTCTACTAACAAGTATATCATTAAAAGCGTTTAAAGTCTCACGTTGTCGTAATATATTTTCAAACATCATGCAAGTAGAATTCCACCTAGTATTATTATCATAGCAAGGTCTTAGGGGTATTTCACCACATTATTTACGAAAACGTCTATAGTTTATTTGGCGTTCGTAAAATACTCGAACTATATATGTTTTACTTAATAAACCCTAAATCATCTTTAAAAACTATCACATATTTTTAATGCCGCTTTCGGATAAATTTATAACATGAGCAACACAACGGGAATGAAAAAAAGCACCACTAAAACGGTATTTATACGTAATTTTAACATTTCCCATACTTTCTAGTATTAATGGATCATTATCTAGTGAAAATCGTAAAAACTTTAATTATCTAAATTATATTTTAATTAAAGTGTCATGTAAAATTTTTCTTAAATTAGATACCCGTATGAGGTAACAAAATAGTTTAAAAAAGCAATTGTCCGTTTCATTAATAACCAAGATTCGGGATTAAACAATGAGCCCGTAACGGCTAGATAAGAAATTTTGTCGTACAATGTGGTGCGTGTCCAAAGTGTCCGTAGTTATAAAACACAATTTACTAATCACCGAAAACCCATCAATAATATACTTTTTAGCCGTTTCCCATAATTATAAAGACATCACTCCTAAGAGTTAGTACACCTACATGTTGATGACCGTTTGCGGTTGTAAGCCTCCTTTTGATGATCTCCGAAGCTGACGTTGTCGAAGTAGATGAATGAAAGCGCTAGTTGAATTGACAAACTCGTATAATCAAGTCGAACCGCATCATTATCAAATTTAAAACTTGACCATACCAGCACTAAAGTACCTTGTGACGATCATTTTGCTAAAAACCGCACTACAACGCTCTTATGATCCTTAGTGTATGTGTTATACGATGCGGTTATAATATTTAATACAATTCCTTGCAAACGCGCTTTTCCACCCCATCAATCATAACACACAAATCGTAATTAGACCAAACATCTCATTTTCTCGTAGTTGGTCTAATTCGCACAACATCATCATTTGTGTAAACTTTTCGTACATTGCTAGTAGAAACGGAGGGATTAGTGGAAGCTTGTTGTGATTGTGAGTTTTCCATTATAGAGGGATTAGAGAAATTAGAGTAATATACATGATTAAAGAATAAAGAGAGATTAGTGAGTGTTTTTGATTGTTTTCAACCCCTAACACATTTACAATATTATAATACTACCAATCCAAGGCGAAAAATTCATCAAAAAAATACAAAAAACCAAAAACGTATATAAACGACCTGTCTATATGACCATTTGGAATTATTTTTTTTTTTAAAACGTTTTTAGACCCGATAAAACCGGTTTTTTTATAACGCTAGTTACCGAACTCTTGCTGACCAACGTGCGATTTTTTTATAACCGTTAAAAACCGGTTTTTTTTATAACGGATATAAAAAAAAATAAAAAATAAAAAACCGGTTAAAACCGGTTATTTTAAAAAACCGGATAAAACCGGGTTTAGAACCGGTAAAAAACCGGTCGCTTATTAAACCCGAAAACCGGTCTAACCGGTTCGGTTATTTTTAACCGGTTCGGTTAAATAAAAACCGGTTTTTTTAAAAACCGGTTCCGGTTTTTTAGACCGGTTTTTAAAAAAACCGGTTCCGGTTTGCACCTCTAGTTTGGGCTGTGTTTTAGATTTTGTGTGGGTGTATATATGTTTTATGATTTTGGAGGGCTGTTATGAAATGGGCTTTTACAAGGGTTGAATGGACCGTTACAAAATTAACTATACGAAATGAGATCTTTAAGACACTTAAATTTTCAATTATAACTTTTAATCATATGTATGTATTGATTTTCTAGCAAAAGACCAATCTTTATTTAATAAGCAATATGTATTGTTTTAAAAATTTCAAGACTTCCTTATTTAGCAAGTCTCAAATGCTTTATAATGTAGTATAGATTTGTTTGCAAAAAAGGTATGAATGAACAATAAAAGTAGACAACTTATGGCACGTTTGTTTAGTTTTTTATTAAGTATTGCAAAATTAAAGTGTCTGTGTACATATATGATGTCTGTTTGTAGATGGATATATGAATGTTTGTTTTGTGTGTTAAATAGAATGTTTGAATTAAAAATTTTACTTTTATACTCTAAAAACAAGTTACATGAGATTATAGGTAAACAAGTAGGAGGGTAAATATGTAAAATTTTGATTTAAGTAATGAACTTAATATGAAGACCCTTCTCCTCCTGGCTTTTTCTAGGAAGTTATTTGTTAATTTTAAGCACAAAACAAACAAGCTTTTAGTGACTTAATTAATTAATTTATTTTTTAATTAAGACTCTTTAAGTCTTTATCAAACACTATATGAGGGTATGTTTGGCAAAAGATCTTGTTGTTAGAACTGGATATGGAGCTGTAGATGGAAATAGAGATAAAAGTTATGAAAAAAGATTATTATTATAAGCTACATGAAGTAACATTTAATTTTTTTATTTTGGCTTAGAGTTAAAGTACATATTGGTCCTCGAGGTTTGTGCGTTTTCACTTTTGGTCACCAAAATTCAATAAAGTATTGTTTTAGTCCACAACAAATAGTTTCGATCCACTTCGGCCAAAAGACATAGTTTTCGGTTACACTTTTGGTCCAAAAGACATAGTTTCGTTCCACTTTTAGTCCAAATTCATGGGATTGGACTAAAAGTGGAACGAAACTATGTTTTTGGACCAAAACCAAAACTTTTTTGAATTTTGGACCAAAAGTGAAAAACACATCAAAGCACAAGGACCAAAAATGTACTTATACATACATTTGTTAACATTAAAAACTACTCCGATACTACTAATACATACATTTGTTAACTAATTTAAAACTTGGCTTATGTGAAAAGTTGAAAATATGGAGTATGCTTTTCATAACCGCAAAAACGCACTTTAGAAAAAGGGTCAATTCCATATATACCCAAGTAAAACACCATAATTCCTATCTTCATTTTCCTATCTCAGTACCAAAATTGGCGGTCCGATGTCTCGTATTAACTCATGGGACGAAATTGTTAACAAGTTACTGGTTCGTTTATCTAAATGGAAGATGAAAACTCTTTCCATAGGTGACCGCCTCGCTCTACTCAAATCGGTTCTAGGATCTACCCCATTTTCTATGTCTTTGTTTAAAGTGCCTTCTCAAGTTCTTAAAAGGATGGAATCAATCTGAAGCCGATTCTTTAACGAATGGAAGCAAATGAAAAGAAAATGTCGTGGGTTAGCTGGAATAAGGTGTTGACGTCTAAAGAAAAAAGAGGTTTAGGTGTTTCAAGTTTTTATGCCATGAACCGTGCTTTCATGTTCAAATGGGTTTGGAGATTTAAATCAGATAATACATCCTTATGGGCTAATTTCATTAAAGCAACCGTGTAATTTTCGTTTGTCTAGCTTCTTTCTAGTTTTAATAATATGGGCCGTTCAAAAAAAAAACATTTTAATTCCGTATTTACTCAAAACATGCTTTAAATACATTGTGCATCATGCATTCAAAATATGTATTTAGAGTAAATATGACATTTTGATGTTTAGATTGGGTATATATGTATTTATCCTTTAGAAAAAGTTTAAACCGTGACGCGTGGGCTACAAAAACTTTCTTATTTTAGAAGTAGTAGTTTGGAGTGATGTGTATAAAATTACTCCATTCGAATATATCTATGAGAAAAAATGCAAGCCAAACCGTTGAGGATCATGATGCTTGCGAGTCAATATATTATTGTCCTCTTTTTGTTTTATATTACAACATTCACAACCAATGTTTTAAAACCCGGGTTGACCGGTCGGCTCGACCGGTTGAATCGGGAAACGGCTTGGAGACCGGTCCGGATGTGACCGGGTTTTTGCTTGTTTGCGAACCGGATTGAACCACCGGTTTTTCATTGACCCGGTTTGATAAACCCGGCCGGGTCTCAACCTATTTCTTAAAAATCTAACGAAAAATTCTTTCTTCATAAACCTTTTCTAAGTTTAATTGTTTTTTCAACTATATACCTATAAAATTATGTCAAAAACCATCTGATACTTCTAAATTTGAAATGTGATCACGTCAGTCTCATTTTGAAATGTTGTTTTAACAAGATTTTGAGGTGTTGTTAGTTGTTATATTTATTAAGTGTTCCTTAAATGCCTGATTAAACTTTGAGTTTGAGATTTATTTTACATTCTTGTCTTTGTGTCAAATTGGCATTTCATTTTTATGCAGCAAATGTGCTGTTGTAGAACTTATTGCCTTTCGGGTTGGCTCTGTGGCTGTGGTTATATTAATTTGTAAAGTACTAAAACTGTAAAACGTATAATCTGTGGCCGGCTTATTTACATACGTATCATAAAAACTAAAGTTTATCGTTAAAAACTTAATCTTTTTCATCGATTCAATTAAAAATAAAAATAATGTTAGATATATTATGAGATTCATACGACATTACATTTTTAAAATAGGAAAAAAAATATACGTATGTATAGAACCGGTGACCCGATGAACCGGCTACTAAACCGAGTCGATAAAAAAACCGGGTTTTAAAACATTGTTCACAACGTCATCGGCATAATACGATCTCAATTTATTATCATACTCCTTCTACAACATAGAACGTCATGTCAATTGAACAACTATGAGACCTATACATTTTCGTGTGACATTTTGAAGCATTATAACTATAAAAGGAGCAAGCCAAGGACAATCTTTTAAGCAACTGCGTTTGTATTCGCCACGTCCTGTTTGAGTGTTTTCACATATGCACTACAATATGTCTATATGATGTCGCATCTTGCATTTAGAGAAAAAAAAGATTAGAAGATTTATGTATGGCGAAGATGGTAATTCTAACAAACTCAGCGACAAACGTATATGTAGTCTAACTTACCCAACTTAATTTGTTGCATATGGACTCAAATCAAACTCATTTAGTACGTTTTTATCTTTTCTAAACTAAATATACAATTTTCGAATTCTTGGCAAGAACTTCATGTAGATATGTTTGATTACAAAAGTCAGTTCCGGACATCGGCAAACGAATCAACATGTCTATAGACGCGTCTTTATGTTCTCTTTTAGTTATTTAACTATTTATTTGATTACTAGGGCCATCTCTAAATTTGTGAAATTTTTGAGGGCCCTGAGCGAAATTAAATAATGAGATCTTTCGAAAAGAAATATTATATATAAAATGTCATTGTTTATAAGACATAATGCAAATTAGTTATTTAAATGTTTAACGTATTCTTAAGGAGACAATTTTGGGGCCCCCATATTTTTGGAAGCCCTGTGCGGTCGCTCACCCCGCACACCCTCAAAGCCGGCCTGTTGATTACAAATATGTTTCACTTGTACAAAAGTTTCTTTTTCGGACTGGTTACATTTATATGTTTATTTCTAACGACTTATTGTGTAATCTAGAAACATTATTTTTTTTATCATTTCTTTTGAAATACTCATAAATTTTACGAGTATTTAGGCTATTATAGCGATATGTGACACTCGAGATTATTTTTAACGATACCATTCTCTGAAGAAAATTACTGGTTTCCAACTTTCCATTCTTTGTAATTGCAAGTTACTCGTATAATATTTAACTTTGAAAAACTTAGGTCTTGTAAATAAAATTCAATGATTCAATGTGAAAGAAAGATATACAGTAGCAAACTAGAGTAGTGGATTATCATGTTATGACAAAGGTGGGGTAAAAGATGGATAGAGTGTGGAAAAATGTCAATGCGTATGCTTTGATATCATAATATGCCTATCACGTGGATTCTTGTTGCAGTATATGAATATAACGTGTTACCATCCGTTGGTTGTATGTGTTTGTTATCCACTAATCATATTGCTAACTTTAGAAAATGGGCGACTTGAGAGAAATATGATTAAAACTGTTTTAAAACATTCTTTGCCCATTGGACAAATGTTATCAAAACCCTTTCTGGATCTACATTACAATTTTAATTTTTTACGTTATTGAGGAATACTTGTTTAATTACAGCAAAACAAAGCCACTTACGTAGGATGGCTCGAAACCGACGGAGAAAACCGAAACTCGAACCGGTTGGGTCGAGTTTGGGAGCGGCTTGGTGGGTTTGAATGCGGGTTTGTGTATTGATAAATTTTTTTTAGCCGGGTACAGGTTCGGTTACGGGTTCTGGTAATACCCGCCCGATTACCCGTCCCGTACCCATATTAGTTTACCCGAATGCGTACTCGTTTCATTGCTATTATAATTAATTAGAGTATATATATATATATATATATATATATATAGGAAGGTTAAAATAAAAAGACAAATATTCGTGAGAAGGATAAAAAGAAA
>BQNB010196466.1:0-11286 GCA_026074375.1 Tanacetum coccineum | reverse complement strand
AACTAATGAGGTCCTGATTAACATGACCCTTGTGTTAGAAAAGGCATTTCATGTGGCTTGGAGGATCCTGTTCTCCTTTGTGATTCGGGTACTCGACTGGAGTTACTCATCCACTGAACAGATTAAGTCTATTCAACAGCTGATAGCTTATTGTCTCCTCATAGGGACAAAGGTTGACATAGGAGAATTACGTCATAATATACATCACACAAGATACAAAGAACGACCTCTAAGGGTACATTTAAAAATCCAACATCGTTGCATTAAATAAAATAGTTAAGGTTTTACATAAGTTCTTAGATAATATGCGGAAGCGAATAAAAGGTTTCAAAGTTTGACAAAGATGTTAACATGGATAATATTAACTCTTGAAAATCGGTCTAATGCAAGGCAACACCATAAAGCAAGTAAAGACATCCACATCTAAGAACTTGAGAAAAACAAGCTAAAACGTCAACATAAAGTTGGTGAATTCATAGGTTTGAATTTAGTATTAAAAGTGGACCACAAGTTTACAGTACGCACGTGATAGTTATAACAGATACAACTTCACATAAAAAGTATTTACTGTTTCGCTAAGCTCATGACAACGAGGCTCAATTTGATGCAGCATATTATATGCCAAACAAGATATTAATTGCCCTTATAGGTATCTGACTAAGATAACCTAATGAAATCCGACATGGTATATATCCATTTGTTCGTGTCTCCCGAATCTAGTAAGCGCTACTAACCCGGATAGGGAGAATTAGTCCTAATAGATCTATTTATAACATTCGCGCTCACTCAACCTGTCCTTCGGTTAAGAAATTAACAGTTCATGATAGTTTAGACATAAGTGGTCTATTCGCAACTTAGGCAACAAGTAATCAGGAAAAGACAACGTAAAGTAACTGTGTCCATAGTTTAAAAACAAGAATCTTTCTCACCCCAAAGTATTAAAGTAAAGCTAGTAAAAACGTGGGGCTATGAACTCATCTTTAACAAATGGTGAGATAAATATCAATGAAGAGATAAAATGCCAAGAGGTCCTACTTGAGACCTAAATCAATGACGCGTCTTAGAAAGACGGAAAGTATACGAAACTTGTACGAATCGTTTATGAGAGAAAAAGTCATCCATGAGTGTTTGTGCTTTGACTTAATTAACAAAATATGACTAAATAAAATTATAGAGTTTTTCGTTAAGTTTTGGCGTTTAACCAAAAATTACCATTTTTAGTAATTTTCTATTTTTGGAAAGTTTTTAGTTTCGGGACGTTAATACTGTCTCTTATATTTGCTTAATCCACATTGCCTTAAGTTCACTAGAGAAATCTAAACGTTTAACTTCCATGTCCATCTTGCTAAATTCACCAAACTTACTATTTTTAGTAACCTTAACGCTTTTCCTAAAATATGTTAACAATGTCTTTAAATGATACTAATCAATATATATGTGTTACTATATGTTTCACTAGTGTTTAAAAGCTCCAAATATCTCAAAAACGTCTGAAAACTCATTTTACTATTCACATCAGAACATATGTAAATTATTTTGCCAAAAAATGTTTCAAGTTTTATTTGGCTATAACTTGGCCGTATTAAGTCCGATTTTAGTGTATAATACATGAAAATCTATCTACTCGAAACGAGCTCTCCAAAAACTACTTTTACGTCTAATGAATACATTCCTATGTTGACCAAAACCTCAAAACAATTTTGGATTAGCAACTATGTATTTCACAAACGCTTTCAAAAATCACACCAAACTTTACAATAGTGCCTAATATCCATTCACAACTAATCCACAACCAAACCACACCTAAAGCAAACATAATCCTTTCATTTCTATTGTTGCAACTCACTTTTCAACTCACCTCACCAAGATAATAAAGTCATAAACATGTTACTTCCATTTTTATAAAAGATGACAAGATATTATTTCATTTCTTTTTGAAAAATCAACACAAACACCATAGGAATCATAGATCTATTCAAGAACATAAACATATGTAGTTTGAAAGTAGATATGAAAGTATAAGTTTCAAGATAAACTTACAAATATGAAGAACAAGCTTAAGAAAACACAAGAATGAAGATGGAAGACTTGGATCTTGAAAAACTCCAAATAATAACAAAACACTAAATTATAGATCTTGAAGTAAACACTTAAGTCAAATGATTAAACCTTTGGAACACCCTTAGATATGCCTAAAGATGATCTTGGAATGAGTGGCTCTTGACAGAAATTAAAACTATGAAAAGTATATCGTGAGCAAGGAGAGGGAAAAAGGGAGAGATGAGTAATTTTTGAGGCTATGAAATGAGAATGAAACCCTAGTTAGGAGAATGCAAAGTATTTGTTGGAAAAATGCCAGGTTAAGGGCTCATGACAAGTCAACAAGGGTGTAACCAAATGGCTAAGTGATCAACACATACCAAGAGTGTGTGTGTGGTGGGTTCAGATGCAAACACGAGAGGGGGGGAGGGGATTCAAGCTTAAATTACTAACCAACTAGCCACTTTGAAATTAAATAAGATTCCATGCTATAACTTAGTGGAGAAGTTGTCCAACATTGGCATGCATGAAGACAAGAGCTCTTACATCTCCATATATGCTTCTTAAATATCATTATCTATCCATGTGATGTAGTGTTTTCATTTAAAAATTCAAATTTTTGGTTCCTTTTCTTTTCTTTTGCTTGCACCGAAAATTAGAGGGGTGGGGGGGTTGACTATGAAATTTTGACTTCTAAACCCAACATATATGATAATTAGAGTTTACACAAAAAGATTTCGGGTTTCCGGGGTTCTGTTTGATCAAAAACGCGAAAAACGCAAATTAAACGTTAAAACGTAGAAATCAATACCGTGAGTGATCGTAAACTACAAAACACTTAGAAAAGATAAAATAATGCATATAATATCTAAACTAGTCAAAATCCAAAGTCGAAACGCGTCCGATGACATTTTTCAGATTTTCGCGGGTTAATTTCTTGGTAAACCGCCAGATTTAAACGTAACGTATAAAAGTCAAAATAAATGATCGGAAAAGTTTAAAATATCGACCTGAAATTTACGGGGTGTGACAATTGAGCAATTTTCTGACCTAACCATGGTTGAAAATCAATACGTGCCTAATTGCATTGTGCAATTTTACTGACCATACCAGAGATAGAAAATTTCCATTGCAATATAGGAAGTACAATACTTTACACAAAATCAACTAGCAACCGATTAATGACTTAATCTAATAGGGTAAGCTAAGGTGTAAAGGTGTGACGAAACAAACATTTGGTGTGAAAAAGCAGGAATAGCTCAGCAAGTTTTTCTAGGAATATCTTACTCTAAAAGTGAGAGTAAACAAAATGGTTTATACGGGGGTTAACTAACCAGTGTGGTTAGGTAATATCAAAACATATAGGCTTTTTAGGTGTATTCTTAGAAATTTACTAGTTTAGATAAGTTACTACATCTATTTAAAATAGTACTTATTATTGTGGTCTCAAATAGATATACCAAGCCAAGTTCTAAAGTCTACAACATCACCGACACACTCATAATTTTGTAGAATTTGGGTAAAAATTTGGAAATGGATAAGGATAAATTCTCATAATATCTAACAAGGGTTATGTGCGCAGGTTATGTAACTAATACTTCACAAAAGTATGCTTGAATTTTTTTAAATTTAGGAATAATTTAAGAATTTTATTGCGAAAAATAAGACAAGTAAGCGTTCTAATTCTCCTCCCCTCACTTGAAGTATACAATGCCCTCGTTGTATACATATAACATTAAGAATAGGAAATTAAAAGAATTAGAACGAGAAACTCCCCTGGTATTTGCTCGGTATGATCCTTCATGATGCATTTATAAGCAAGATTGTGTGTTGTAAATGCGGGTCTGGATGCTAGCCATGACTACAACACATAGTATAACAAAATATAAATACTCCACCACAAGTCATCATTTTCGTTCAGTGGGTGGGTCCTATATAAGATATAGGAAAAACTAATGCAATTATATCTCGATACTCGATGGTCAGAAAACAAACATAAAAACAAAAAACTATACAGGAAGTCAATACGCCATATTCTAAAACTAGGATACGTCATATTAAGACCTGTAAAAAGTACCTAAGATACGGGTCAGATTAATCAGATACGCTGTATCATATTCATGAATACGCCGTATAGACAAATCTGACAATAATGTTTAAATACAAAAAACTAAAGACGGGATAACGTCCAGTTAGGTCAATACGTCGTATCCACTTAGGTTGGATACGCTTTATCGACTAACTAGGAAGACATACTCGATAAATAAAAAGAAAATACATTTCGGGTTGTCTCCCAGGAAGCACTTTTGTTTTTGTGAGAGTCTTTAAGTTAGACTACCTTCAGCCTCACGTTACACCATTCTCAAACTCTATAACTTCATCATCCTCTTTGTCAATGTTACCTTCGTAATATTTGTTCAATTGTTGTCCATTGACTTTGAAGTTAAACGCGTTCTGGTCAATGATTTCTGTAGCCCCATATGGATATACCCTTTTAACAATGTTCGGACCGCTCCATTTCGACTTAAGTTTTCTAGGGTACATATTCAGACGAGAATTATAAAGTAGCACTTTGTCGCCTACCTTAAAATCTTTATCACCACGAAGTCTAGAATCATGCCATTTTTTGGTCTGTTCTTTGTAAATTCTAGTATTCTCATAAGTGTCATCTCTCAATTCAGCTAACACATTAAGCTACATAATACAAATCTTGCTACCAAGCGTTAAACCCATATTACATTGTTTTAATGCCCAGTGTGCCTTATGCTCGATCTCTACTGGTAAATGGCATGCTTTCCTATAAACTAGTCTGAAAGGTGTACACCCTGTCGGTTTTTTGTAAGCCATCCTAAATGTCCACAATGCATCATTAAGTTTTTTTGACCAATCTTTAGGATTGTACCCCACTGATCTCTCTAGGATATGCTTAATAGCCCTGTTAGGATACGCATTGTAGTATAGTGGTATGTATTCCCTCTAGTCACGCGGGTGACCCAGGTTTGTTTCCCGGTAACGACGCAAAAAACATGACATGTCGTTGAGTGTAGGTATTATTTATTATCAAGTTTTACATTTATATTTAGCCGACTATACCTAAAAACAACACTAACGTCCAGTGTACCCGATTAGATGTAGCTTTGTTGGTAAGTAGGGTGTCGATCACTAAGAGTGGAAGTTAACTCTTAATTCTACTAGTATTTTATTTATCTAGGTTTAGCACTAATCTAACCTAGTTAAATCTAATTAAACCTAAACTAATGCAAAGGAGGGTTTTTAGCCGGAGAGACTGGCACGAGTTTAGTTCTAATTATCCTAAGGTGATGACAAATAATGCACACAAGTGATTAACAAAAGATTGGGAAGCAGTCAAATGTGAGGAAAACGTATTAGCCAATTTAATATAATAATATGCCTTGATTGTCTATTCGTGCAATGATTGTATTAATTCATTGGTGGTATATCATTCTAAAGTTAGGTGGATCTTCTCCCTAGACTCGAGGTTTGTCGCTAGTTAATCCTGTCACAATTAAATTAAACCCGCATAAAGCTCACACCATTAATTATAATTCTGTTAGGGAAGCCTGTATTGGTCGTTATTAATTGTTATTCCTTGCTCATGGAGGGGGGGGCTTTACCTCTTACTTGTACTTAATGGAAATTCATATACTAGTAGTCCACGCCCACTTAACTACCTATGGAAACATTACGTTAGGTGTAGTCCTAAGTCACCAACTTAGTCTACCTATCCACTTAACCATAGAACAAAACAGGGCTTTCTATTGGTGATCCTAGTATTCTAGCTATATGAATAAGTGTTATATGTTTCTATCCCGGACTCTTAGCCTACGCCCAAACAACACCAAAGTTGTAGCACATTAAATATGTATGACTAGACCTAGTTGAATGATAGGTAAAACACATAATTAAGCACATACACAGGTTTGAAGTGATAAACATAATCAAATGCAATGAATAAGGAACAATTGATATAAAGACAAATCAAAACATTATATTATCATAAACATGGCTAATACCTAAAGGTATTAGACGATAGTCATTGTATCAGTACACGAAATCATAGATGAATGATTAAACATAATGCTAACCAAACACGTATAGTAGAGTGTAGAGATTACAAGAGCTTTCCCATCGATTGGACCACTTTACAAGGCCTTCTTGGCTTCTTATATCTTATGAAAATCAGACTTGGTGGTTAAAAGCATGTCTACAATTGTGTATAGGATTTTGTATATATAGAGTCTGGAAATTAATTAATACGCCTTATCAGGCAATTTGGGATACGTCGTATTTGGGGATTTCTTGGAGTAGGGATCACGGTTGATATCTTTCAGAATCTTCCAATGTTTGATCATTGATACAACGTATTGAGTTTCCTGGATACGACATATTAGTAATCAATTCTTCGTGGTTTCTTGTGAAGTGCAGGCACAAATACACCGTATCTTCCTTAATGGATACGACGTATAGGATGTCAGAACAGTATTCTTCAAATTTCTTTGTTTAAGCTCCAGAATGCGTGCCTTTTAGCAAATCTTCACAAAGTACTCCATAATTACTACAAATCTCAAATATAAACAATTAAGTACCAATTCTCACAATAATTATACAAAATGGGTAATTTACATAGGATAAATGATGCTATAAAAGTGATGTTATTTGATGTCATCAGAAGTACGAGCGTGGGTACTCATGGTGATACTTGCAAGGGTTATCGTACATTGTTGCTTCATGTGAAATGTCGTTATCGTTAAACTTGCTATTCTATACAACCCACTTGTAGTATCTCCTTTCTTGGGTTGTGAAGTCAACAAATATCATATAATTTCCTTCAACACTTTGTCTATCATGATCCAGAAAGCACATCTAGTGTTCGTGCATTCCATGTTCCCTTTTTCATAAATAGCATCGTATCCACTACAAAATCTTAATTCTGGATTACATGTAGGCCACATTCCATAATATTTCCCACATTCATTGTCATAAAACACCCAAACATGTTTACATACATGCCATCTTGATGTTATTTTTCCTAAATTTGAAATTTGCTTGACATTCTCATGTTAAACTTCAGGTTCCTGCAAACTTTTAGTTGAATCAAGGGTATCTATACTCTCATCATCACAAAATTGAGAGCTTTTCTCAAATTGTAAACATGTAGGGGATTCATAGGAAAATAAATCATCTCTTATTTTAAGGGGATTAAAGGACCTTTCTTCTTGAATATAGTTTGCCATGTAAACCTTTTCAACAGTGACTTTAGAGTGATGCACATTTCCATCCATATCAAACAAAATTCTATCTTTTCCAATTTCTAATGAAATTTCTCAATTAAAAACATCCATCTGACCATGCATGGTTGCCAGAAATGGCCTACCCAAAATCATTGTTTTATTAGTTTCCCCCAACATGTCTATAATTACAAAATCGAAAAGGAATAGGAACTTATTGATTTTTACCATGATATTTTCTAGTATTCCTAAAGGGGTTTTTCTTGTCATATCAGCAATCTCAACTAGCATGTCGGTTTTCATAAGTTAGCTAGTTTTAAATGTTTAAAAATTGATCTGGGCAAGAAATTAATGCTAGCTCCTAAATCTGCCTCATCATATAAATTGAGACTACCAATAATGCAGGGGAGAGTAAATTTATTAGATCTAATTCCTTTAGGGGTAGTTGGCATGGCAAGACTTCTGGTGGAATGTCTTCTTCGTCATTATCAATGAAGGATACCCCTTGGAGCACATTAATTCCATCGACTCTTGCACCCTTGTTAGCAAAAATTGCCCTGCATTCGTCAATCGATGATTTGGGGACTTCTTTAGTAACCTATGCATGGCATTTCTTAGTTAGCAAACCGATTTGAGTTTCCTAATTTTTAAGACAGGCTTTCTAGATTCGTGTCCTAGTTTCTATACTTTCTCGGTCCTTTATTCGTTGCATCCTTCTATATTTTTTTATTATTGTTTTGAACCATTCATTAACGGTTTGATCTGTGTGCTCATTTAGTTCTTGTTCACCCTTTTCAGATTAGTACTCTGCTATGCTATTTGTCTCCCCTAATATCCTCATAAGGAGACTCATACCCAGAATTTGCACGTGGCTGGATAGATTGGAAACAAGGAAGTAAAGGAGGTCATTCTTAGTAGAGATCAATCTTAGCATCGTCAGAGTAATACGAGTACTCCATAGCCATACTCTTACTACGAAGATAGTTGAAATCCGAACCTTCACTCCTCGTTAGAAGAACATATTGTTTCTTCATCCTTGCTTCTTACTCCATGTATTGGGCAATAGTCATGTTCTCGATATCTTTTTCCGTTTTCATGATTCCTGAAAGTTTCAACAAAAATTATTACAAAAATGAAATAACTACAAGAAATCAAATTACAATAAATTTTTAGCTCCTCGGTAGCGGCGCCAAAAACTTGATGCATATTAATTGTTAAATTAGATTTGCAAGTTTTAAATTTATAAAACTCATCTACAGATGTCTACACGCACTAACGGGTAGAGAATTTGGTCGTGTATAGTGCAGGATTGGTAAATCCGAAGTCGTCCCAAGAGCTAAGTTGTATGTAGGATATCTTAACACACACAAGGTATAGATTCGATCTAGGGTTTAGAGAGAGAAAGAGAGGTGGTTGGATGAACACTTAATAAAAGAAAGAAAGGAAAGGATATTAGATTACTATGTGAAAACAAATAAACAACCAACACCCTTTATGTTACAACCGTGATTTGAACAGGTTAGTTTATACCTTTAGAAATGGCTAAGTGTCCATTTTGTATGTTTTTTGCATGCTATGTGTTCTATATGTATGTTGAAGTGGTTTACATATGTGCATGATGTTATTTTAGAGGTAAATTATTATCTTATTTTGTGTGCATATGGGTTTGGTGTTAAGTATTCCATTTGTTCACGTGTGATGATAATGGAAATGAAAGATGTGTTGCATGCATTGCTACGTCAATTCTTGGTTTTAAGAGTTAAACATTTATAAGTGTAAGTTATTGGAAAGGAAGCATGTGAGTGAAATATGGAAGTTCATAGTAGACTTTCCATAAATAGAAAGTGAGATGTGAAATGAAGCGTTATTTTTAGAAAGTCTAGTAGGTGGCGTTTATGTAAAAAGGTTTACTCAAATTAGCTTAGGTTTTCATAAAAACTTAAGGTAATGTAAGTAATAGGGTAATTAATAAAAAAAAATACAAAATAATGAATAGGGGGACGATCGGCATATAGTGTTTAAAAGGATTTAGGAGTTCTAAATTTGTAAAAGTGGAATTATAGGGGGATTAAGATACCATTTAGATATATTAAAAGAAACCTAGTTCACAAATAACTCCTTCCCTCTCCATCTTAGTCGAAATCACAGCCCCCATAGCCAAAGAAATATCGACCTCCATTGTTGATCAAAGGAAAACCACAAGAATCGTTGTTTAGGTTCTAGCATTCAAGATAAGCATGTTAATCCTATCTAATTTATATATTCATGTAACATTTAATGTGATGGATCTAGGGTTTATAGAAAATACAGAAAATAAAGGAACATTAATGATATAATAATGACTAGGGTTAGTCTAGGGTTATGATCATGCATGTTTCATGTTAGGGTTTGTGTCAGATCTTGATTTAGGGTGAGCAGAATTTAGGGCTGTGTTCACGAGTGAATATCTCCATTATGGTAATAGGTTTTTGAGTGTTTCTGGACTCTAAACAGTAGCTCATTGAATGTACTTTTCAAATAGTCCAGCCTCGATTGATTTTGAGTTCTGGAAGTTAGTCAAATGGTCATTGCAAGAAAAGTTGTCAAAACAGTAAATACGAGTCAGATTTAGGTCAGAATTAGAGAGGTGAAACCCTTATTTAAAATTCGAATTAAGGTTATCCAAATTACAGAAGTTAAGTTCTATATGTCTATTAACTTCTCTGAGAAAATTAGCCTCTAATTAGTTGCCTAAGTATGGTAATGAGGGCCATACATTTTAGTGTGCAATCAGATTCGAATTGGGACAGTTTTGAAGTTTGATTTTATTTGGGATATTTTCACATGTAATGGATACTTAGGAATTACAAGGTAGTTAGTAAACTCATAAATGAGCTTAGATGATTTTTGGTATAATTTATAAAGGTCAACAAGTATGGGTTTTAAGTTGGTTAAGACACGCTAAAATTCTGCATTTTTGGATAAAATGTAGTTAACTAGTATAATGTGTTAACAAGATGGTTAAGGTTGGGCATGGTGTCGAAGCGACCCATGATGGTTAATCAAACCCTTATACATCTATCATATGAGTGTTACATGGACTTGAGCTTTTAGCTTGGTCGCGTGTAACACATTTGTGTTTGTATTGTGTAGCTTGTGTTGATATTGTTTGGAAGCTGCTAGTGCATCAGGTGAGTTTTATAGTCCCTCTTTTCACATCGGTTTTAAATTAGGATGGAAATGATGCAAATGGATTTGAAATGCTCGAATTACTGTGATTATGTATCTTTATTTTGAAAGTGTATGGACTTTACTTGGCTATTGTATGTTACGTGCTAAATGCTTATGTGTATTTAGATTGGGGGTAACGTTCCTACCCATTTGTTGTGATATTAGATCGGGGGAAACGTTCCTACCCATGTGAAGTGATGGTTTTAATGGATCGGGGGTAACGTACCTACCCAAGTGTTGATACTTGTTAGATCGAAGGACACGTTCCGTTCCCATGCTTGTATTGGTTACATTTGCATGTTAGCTTGTATGATAGTATAGTAATTATCCTGCCATGTTTGCATTAATCACAGTAATTATTTATAAGCATTGATTTTCGTGTCTTAAACCTATGACTCTCACTGATATGTGAGAAATCACATATCTTTATTATACCAAAAATGGCCCTTAAATGATCAAAATTTGCAAAAATATACTTGTATTTGTGTATTTTGTTGTTTGTGAATGTTTAGGTACTAATGTTGCAAAAATCCTAAGAAAAAGGTCAAAACCGGACAAACACGGACACGGGATCGGATAGAGTGCATAAAAGCCAGGAGTTTCTAGCAAAAAGGTCATCAAGTCAACATAGTCAACATTGGTCAACCACAAGAAGACAATGTCACATCCCGCCAAGGCGGAAACACGAGGCGTAACATCATGGATATGATCACAGCACAATGGTGTCAACAATAGAGAAACACTAAATGCATAACTAAGTAATAAAGACACAATGTGTCATGACAAT
>BQNB010196463.1:0-11286 GCA_026074375.1 Tanacetum coccineum | reverse complement strand
ATTTTACTGGGTATAAATACATCAATACATATAAACGATTAAAAACATTGATAGGACAACTCTCTGACATTGACTAGATCACTCTTAACTTTGCGCGATCTACAAATTTTAACTTTTATTTAAAAGCATTGATAGGACAACTCTCTGACATTGACTAGATCACTCTTAACTTTGCGCGATCTACAAATTTTAACTTTTATTTATAAGCATTGATAGGACAACTCTCTGACATTGACTAGATCACTCTTAACTTTGCGCGATGTACAAATTTTAACTTTTATTTAAAAGCATTAATAGGACAACTCTATGACATTAACTAGACCACTCTTAACTTTGCGCGATCTATAAATTTTAACTTTTATTTAAAAGCATTGATAGGACAACTCTCTGACATTGACTAGATCACTTTTAACTTTGCGCGATCTACAAATTTTAACTTTTATTTAAAAGCATTGATAGGACAACTCTCTGACATTGACTAGATCACTCTTAACTTCACGCGATCTATAATTTTTTTAATATATATATAGTTCTTGAAACCAATATGTATTGATAACATCCTAAAGTGAACCTTAAAAAAATGGCGTCAAATATAAAAAACTTCAAGTGCTTAATTCATTTTAATGAAACCAAACGAGGTTCCATACTGTCAGAAGATTTGACATACTCAATGTTACATGAAATGGTGATGCAGAAATTCAATTTGGAAGCAAATGCTGAAATAAACTTCTCGTTTAAGCTCTCGTCATTTGACTTTGCTGTTGATATCACAGACGACGCTGAGGTACAATTTTTTGTTGGGTGTGCTTGTAACTCCAAAGATGAATTTGCACAGTTGTTTGTTTCTGAACGGAAAAACGATCAAAAAAATATGTTCTTTAATTTTTTTGAATCGACAACTTTAGAAAACGAAGGCCCATCTAATCCAGAAATAACATCGTCTCATTTGAATAATAGTTATAACAATACGTCTTTTTTAAACAATGGTATATCTTTTGATTTAGGACAAAATGATTTTCATATCAACGACTCCCTACAATTGCAAAATGAGCCACATTTTTCAAATCCTGAATCATCATTTGCCTTCAGATCAAACGAATATAACACAGATGATGTGGCAAATGAAAACCCCCAAAAGAAATTCCATAAATGGCAAAAGTTCATGTCATTTGAGCCTGACATTCCAGAGACACCAGTTTACAAGGCAAAACCTAATATTTCAAAGTAGTATACTCAACAATCTGAAGTTGAAAAGGGTAACATTTTTGGCAACAAAGAAGCTTTGATGTTGGCTGTTAGGTTGAAAGCTTTAAACGAAGGTTTCTGATTTTTAACAGACAGATCAACCCCGGAAAGATATCACTTAAAATGCTATCATTTTAATCAATGTGATTGGAAGCTCCGGGCTAGACTGTGGGATAATACAGAGCGGTATTACATTACACATCTTAATGATGTTCACACATGTCCCAAGACTCAAACATATCCTAACCATCGAAATGCAAACAAAAAATTAATTGGTCACCTTCTCACTCCAAAATTACAAGATAGGTTGTGGGTTTTAAGAGGGAAAGATATTTTGTCAGAATATAAAATACATATTTCTTACCAACAAGCAATGAAAGGGAAGCATTACGGTATACAACAGGTAAGGGGTTCACCGTACGAAGCATTTGAAATGGTCCCGTACTATTGTTATAACCTAGAACAAAAAAACGAAGGGACAATAACACGTATCAAAACAGACGATCAAGGAGTTTTCAAGATGTTATTCATTGCTATTGGTGCTTCGGTTAGTGATGCTCACATATTCTAAATAATACAATTCTATTACATCACGAAAGTATGTTAATAATCTTTTATTTCAGATTTGTACGTTTCTCAATTATCTATGCCCGGTGCTTATGATCGATGTTTCGCATTTAAAGGGTCTATATAAGGGAACAAATCTGGTAGTTGTGGCAATGGATGGAAACAATCAGATTGTGCCAATTGCATTTGGTATATGCAAAGGGGAAACAGGTCCATGTTGGTCATGGTGGATGTCGGTGCTTAAAGAATGCATCAGTGATAATCCTAATTTACTATTCATATCTGATAGGCATGCTGCTATAGCTATGGCAGTAGAAAATAAATTCCCTTTAGCCTTTTATGCTGTATGTTGTCGGCATCTTATGCAAAACCTATCTTTGAAAAACAAAAAAAGAAAAGGTTTATTCTGGAAAATATGCAAGGCATACACACGAGAAGACTATGCAACCAGCATGAACATACTACAAATTGTTTAGCCTGATGCATACGAAAAGCTTTGTCGAGCTGGTCCTTAAAGATGGTCATGAGCGCATTGCCTACTAGTTCGTTACAATTATATGACAACGAATAGTGTGGAGTCTGTCAACGCTTGTAGTGTAATATATAGAAAAGAGCCCGTGTTAAAGTTAGCCGAGACATATCGTGCGATGGTGCAAGAATGGTACTATAAACATCGACATCTAGCAGGTATTATTCTTAGAAAACATAATATACAACTATTTTTCCTTAATTACACATTATTCTATATTGATTCTTGTTTATATATTATTGTAGCAAATATGACATATGAAATAACTGATTGGGCAGCACACAAAGTGGCTAAAAAAAGATGAAAAGTGCGACATGGGTTGTTAAAGGTGTTAACGAATATCAATACCAAGTTTCAGACGGTCAGTATATTCGTGCAGTGAACTTACAAACAGGAATTTATGAATGTCGTAAATGGCAGCTTTCAGGGCTTCCGTGTGGTTACGTAATAGCTATAACACGGTTTTTGGGTTTTACGGATTGTGTCCAATATGTAGCAGATTGGTTTAAAAAACCAAAATATCAAGGCACTTATTCTGAGTCAATTCATTTCCTTAGAAATATGCAACGCTGGGAATTTCCACATAATATTTAAAAAGCTATTCCTCCTCGCATGGACAACCCACAACCCGGTCGTCCAAAAAATACAAACCGTATACAATCTCAAGGAGAGGAGCCAAGAGTTATACAATGTAGCAGATGCAAACAAGCGGGACACAAACATGATCAATGCAGTCAACCCTCTATCGTTCAACCGCCTGTAAACATACGTACACAAAATGATCAAGAAATTCCACGAAACAACCAACTATCATTCTACAACCCAACTTAACATTATGACAACACTTTCCGTAATATTAACCATTAGACATCACGACAATACGGTGCCACCACATACCCATCACAACCTTACTGTGAAACACCATACCCATCGCAACCTTACGACCAACATTTCACAAACACATCTCAAGCATACAATGAACATCACACAGAATCATCTCAAATGTATGAACAATACAACTCTCAGCAATATGATACGCAACATCTAGATGATCTAAACACGAATGGTTCAAATAGTTAGTTTAACTTGTTTGGGTTCTAAAAAATTTGTATGTTTTATGCTTTTTGTTGGTTTGTTGTTAAATTATAATGTATGATTTTAATGATGTAATAAATGTTTGAATTTCAATTTAACTATTTATGCTACTACAATAAACACTACATTACTAATTAAACATTATATCTATAAATATTGTAAACAACACACATAAATGGGTAAGGACAATAAAATTTATTACAGTTTAAACAACTCTAACAGTAAATACAAACATGTTTATGACAAACCAATGACTTGACATGTTACAGACAATGTGTTGACGAATTATTATTGTAGACAATTTATGCCATAATTATGACAAATCAATGACAAATTAGACAAGTAAATCACATAATAGAAACATTGAATTGACAAGTCCCTGCCACTAAGTTGATCACTTAGTATTGTACGCGATTTAGCACATGGATCGTACAAATCAATGACATATTAAACAACTCAATCACTAAGTATATATACATTGACTTGACAAGTCACTGACACTGGATTCATCACTTAGTATTTAACGCGTTTTCCCAGAGATTTAGTGTACGTTTCAGTGCATTATTTCTTTACAGACAAGAAGTTGTCTAAGCCCCGAACCATTTTTCTCATAAACAACTTGTTTTATCAAACATGTTCGGGTTAACCAAATCAAACATTGACACGGGTCATTGTTTGAGGGGGAGAATCAGTATTTCTCACAGTTGTTGCAGGTCAAAAGGACGTACTGTTGCTGATTCTATTGCTGAAAGATTGACACGACCAACCGCTTACAAGTTCAAGACAGATTGCAGTATCATTCCTGTCTGGGTATTCTAAAGGTCTTGTTTCAATTGCTCACTTGATATTTGTGCTATTTCACCTCACCTCATACTTTGAGGGGGAGATTGATACATTTTAAGTCCATTCTAGATCAAAACCATTCACAAGTTTCATACTTTTGATCGGGGGAGAAAATGTGACTTAAACATGTAAAACGGATAATTAATGATTCGATTGATTCTAAAATGCTAAGTCCTATCCATGCATGTGCTAAACATCTTTCGATTATCGACGCACATGTGTAGGGGGAGCATAAGTGTTAATATGATCAAAAATGTCAAGGTACCAAAAGTTTGTGTTATACACACGTATCTTGATAAATGACAAAGAATCTTTTGTTTCATGTTCGTGAAAGTGATCTTATGGAATGCTGAGGAAAGAGATGTTGTACCACCAGGGTATTCGTATGAATGCTCATGCCTGGTCTTCGGACTGCGCCCACTAGTGAAGTGGATTTCCATAAATGTACTTGTACAAGTTTGGATTTCCCAAGGCACTTCATATCTTTCGGGATATATTTCAAAACATCATCAGAAGCATTCTGATTTAAACTTTCGTTTGTGCCCCAAACAAATTTTATAAGCACATCGAATGTTTTTCAAATCATTTTTGCCACAGGCCTTCTACGGTACTTAATTGTATTAAGAAGTAAAACGCTGAAAAAGGAATTGTACGGTATAGTCAGCAGATAGTAACTGTACTGACTCACTCTTTACCATTCTATTAGTAGAAATACTTATAGTGTGTTAGTCTTCGGACATCTGGTCTAGAGAACGGCGAACATTAGGGAATCTGATACTTAGGTATTAGAGGAACTAGCTTGTCACGTGCCGGAAAACCTGTCAAGAAGGTTCTTTTAATGAATCTATCTGATCACAGGTGCAGTATTCATACTGTAATCATTGATCCTCACGGAATCAGAGGTTAATGTAACCGACCAGATTGAGTATCGTCTATACTCGGTCCCTTCAAAATATAAAACCTTTGTGTGTTCACAAAATGTTTTTCTAGAACACATTAAGTGGATTTTACATAACAAAATGTTTTTGTTGGTGACTAAATTGTTCTATCATAGCGAATGACGACTCAAAGTATCCGATGCAAGACATGCTCATATCCTTACTCACATATCTGAAGAAATCAAGAAAGTTTACATACAAAGCTTCCGCACAATCTCTGAAAATCAATGTCTTCTTCAAATGCTAAACGTTATGGAGATTAGAAGAAGATACATCATCAAAGCTTTCCAGATTCCAACAGATATGAGCATGTGAGACTAAAGATCAGCGTATGGCAAAGTCAAAGTGAAAGAAGATCACAAAGTAATTCAGAGAAGTAAAGCTTAAACAAGTCAAAGATCAAGATCAAGTCATCACATCAAGTTCTGAAGATCATGATCAAGGTGTTAAAGATTGAATTACCAAAGCACAACAAGTGAAGTACCCTATCAACAACGAGCTAAAGAGACAAGCACGAGTGAGCTTCAAACAACTTCTCATGACCTCATCTAGGGGGAGATTGTTAGGATCACATAAATGGACCCGAACAAAGAAGCTTCGGTCACTCGAAGATACAAGACAAAAGTCTAGCTCGTTTAAGCGTGTAATATTAATGTAATTGGGCATTTATTGAAAAAGCCCATCAAAGCCCAAAGGCCTCTTTAGGTCTCATTGTAAGGCTATATAAAGCCATTTTTATTTTCTTTTTTAGGTTAGCTACTCCATAATATTTTTCATCTTTAGGGTTTGTAGCAACTCTTGTTTCTTTCAATCAAAAGGTTCTTTAATGTTTAATCTTTTGTGCTATTGATCTTGTGATTAATCTATGGAATGATCTAGGGATCCTACATAAACCTATGACTCTCACCAACCTTTGGGTTGACATTTTAGGTGAGCCTCGTGAGGATATTGAAGTTAGGAAGCATGGCTAGTGAGACCGTAGGGTTGCATGCAGAGTTTAACTCCTAGCTTCTATTTTTTTTCTTTGCACTTGGATTTGTTGAACTATATGTTTAGGTTGTTTGAGATTATTGCATATGTCTTTGTATTGGCGTGACACTTAACTTCAATACAAGACGCCGTATGTTTTGTTATGGTCGTTTGGGTATTTTCATGACACTTTGTGTCCATACCTTGGTTTTTTTTATGCATTGTAGTTCTCTATATAGACACCATTGTGTTGTGATGATATCTATTCTCGTTACGCCTTGCGTTTCCGCCTTGGCGGGGTGTGACAGTTACATCTCCTTGATCTCGAGGTTTGTATTCCAGTTAATTATGTCACAATTAACCTAAACCCGCATAAAGCTCACACTATTAATTATAATCTATCTAGGAGACAATATTGGTGATTATATCAAAACCTAGCTCATCGAGGCTTTACCAATTTATTACTTAATAGCTATCTATATACTAGTAGTCCACAGTCCAAATCACTACCCAGGGAAACAGAACGTTATGTGTAATCCTAAGTCATCACTTAGTCTACCTATTTACTTAACTAAAGGCATAAATAGGGCTTGATTTGTTATCCTATTACTCTAGATATATAAACAACATTATGAAGTTCTATCCCGAACTCTAGCTAACGCGATATTTGTAATCCTAGATCCATTTGAATGATAGTTTAAACACATAAGTAAGCACATAAACGGATATGAAGTGATAAACATAATCAACATGTAACGAAAAGGTAAATAATCAATATAGACAAACCAAACATCAAATTATCATAAACACCGGTATTAGCCCATAATCATTGTAACAATACACAAAATGATAGATAAACGATTAAAGTAAAGAAAATGTTACGTTAACCGAACGCGTATAATGATTAAAAGAGTTTTCCTATGGATTGGATGCACTAGCAGGACCTTCTTAGCTTCTAAAATCGTTTAGGAATCGTCCTTCGTGGTTAAAAGCTCTCTCAAACCAGACATAGGGCTTTTCTATATATAGGCTTTGAAATCCGGTCGATACGTCGTATTGAAAGGGTTTGATACGACATATTGGGTAACTTAGCATAGGCTCTATGGTTATAATATTCCAGAATATTCATAAACCGTCCTTGAATACGGCGTATAGAGACTTCTAGATACGGCATATAAGATCTTCCCGTCAGGGATGCTTCTTATAAAGTTAGGGCACGAATACGCCGTATTGTTAATGTGAATACGGCGTATTGATAGTAAAACTAGTTTGTTCTTGATGTTGACCAAAGTATCATATACGGCGTATCACTGATGTGGATACGGTGTATTCTTCAAAGTCAGGCAATGGTCTTAAATTCATTAAAGTCTTGGGATATGACGTATCTGTCTAGAATGATATGACGTATTGGTTTTCAAAATCAGTAGACTTTTATGAACTCTTCATTTATGCTCCAAAACACGTGCTTTTTCCATAACTTTCACCAATTGCTTGCTAATAACTGCAATTCATAAATATAAGCAATTAAGTATCAATTCATATATAAAACAATGTAAAACGAGCAATAAAGCTGGGATAAATGATGCTAATAAATAGACGTTATTTGATGTCATGATGTTATCATCCACTTTTGTATTTTTTTTCCTCTTCAAATGGTGTCAACCAATAGCAAGTGCATAAATCTTCCAAAAAGAACCCAATGCCTAGGCGATTGGTACCCAACACAATACTACTGGATTTATAGAAAGAAAATTGCACAAGCCTTACGTAAAAAGTACGGTTTTCTGGCAATTGGAAAAGACTCTTGTAAAAAGATGTGTTGAAGAACATGCCTCTAAAAGTACATATTGGAAAAAGGAAAACCTTTGAAAGCAAATAAGGTACCAAATTCAGTGAAAGTGATTTAAGGAAAGTAGGAACTTTTGAAAAGAAGTGAGATAGCAGATTTAAGGAAAGCACAATCCTAAAACTATGTGACCAAACATGTGCAATAACCTAAGAAACAAACTACAGAGCCTACGCAGCAATAACTAATCATCTAAAACCTAGAGTGTCAAAATTAAATGGTAGAATCTCACTAAAACCTAACATCTGAAACCTACATCATTATTGAAATAAACGATTAACAAAAAGAATAACAAAAAACGGGAATTAAATGACATGCATACACCAATCTAATTCACCGATTGTATTTCTTACCTACGGTGGAAAAGTATTCCGGAAATATAAAAAAGAGCAATAAAAGAAGAAATGTCTAGAATCCATAGCATATATAGTCTCAGGTAATATGGATTCCAGATGGCACTCATGCGTTGTAACTGAATTTGGTGAACTGAAGGAAAGAGAGGAGATGTGAAAGAGAAAATGAGATACAGTTATGAAGGTGAGAGAGGTGAGAGAGAGAAAAAAACGTGTACCTGGGAAATCGCTCAATAAACTATATTTTGTTACAAAACTTCCCGGTCTTTAATTAAGTTTAGTAATTTGAAAAACAATTAAAATTTTATGTTATAATACTTTATACTTTTAATATATACATATTGTAGTAATATTGAATTGGCTAAGTATACTTTAAATATATACTTGATATACTTTATTCTTTTAATACATATTTTTTAATACGAGAGTTGTTTGATATACTTTATACTTTTATTGTATATTTTTTTCTTTTTCACGGTATAACAACATATTTGTTAACATATCCACTTACCCTTATATAATATTTCTACTTGTATATAGAGATATGGTGATGTAAGAGGCCATACCAATTACATATTTTTAGAGTCGTTATTTACATTTTCTATTAATATAATATTTTGTATAATTATACTTAATTGATTAATTATTACAAAGGTAAAGAAACAAAAACAACGATTTCATTTCACAATTTGAATCTCTATGGATACAAGTTTTAATATTTTTTTTCAAAGTGTACATTTTGTTCGGTACAAAACTAGACAGAAGGTTAAATTGATAATTTTAGTAAAATCAGATTCCTCATTTAGTACAATTATCAAACAATCATTTTTACTCAGAATGAGGTTCACTCGGCATCTTGGAATCATTCAGCAGTTTTGATTCATTGAGCACTAAATCATATTTTTTATCAAACAGCCCTTTCTTCTTCTTCAACATATGACTACCGTACTTATACCAATCGAGCCTTTTTTTTCTTCTCCTTGTTTTTCTTTTCTTTGGAATTTATGGGTATGCATTGATGATTTTCAATTATTTTAGAGGGTGTTCATTACTAATTTTGTACTAACTTTGCAAAAAAATCAAAATAAAATTACACTATTAAAATTTAACAAAAAATATGCACGTGCATACCCTCTCTTCAAGTTAGATCTGCCCTTAATGTTGGAGGAGAGTTCATTTACATAACAAAAAATCTTTAAGTGAAGGTTAATATAAAAGAAAAAAGTAACAATAAAACCGAGTGACTAAACAACCCGAACCGAACCGAACCGAAAGCATCATTATAAAGGCAAAGAGAGGACCGTAGTTGACCAAAGCAAACGTTGTGTCTGAAAAAATATTAAAAATCCCCAACTATAGAAGTAGATTCCCCCCCCCCCCACACACACACACATAAAAATCCCCAAATAGATATGATAAAAAATCAACCAATCTACCATTAACGAAACAAAAATGAATTCAACAGTGACCATCTTAAGAATCATTATCATCATCTACCGGCGCAACCACCACCAGCTTCCGCATAACCTACATTGAACCTAAATCTAAACCTAGTGCCAAGAGTGTTGTTGCCCTGGTCTAGTCACTAAACCTAACATCTGTAAGCCTTTCATTTCATGCTCTCGAAGTTATTAGGGATTTTGCTAGAAGCAATATCTCTCTCATGCTCGTAATTCTGACATTGTTGCCAACATCGCTTTTAATGGATCCGCAACTATACCTTAGCTTAAACATAACGTTATCACTTACTATTTTCGACGTATTGCTGTCGGAACATGGGATGCTAGTTGGATGGGTAGGTCGTAAGAAGATGAACTTGTCCATGCAGTCTGCAATGTCATCTACATCATCGATGGCCTAAGAGTATAAGTTATACTTGATACTCTTAGGTATACATGATACTCCAGGTCAATGAGGATGCATATGACATTACGGACTGCATGAACAAGTTCATCTTCTTACAACCCACCCATACGACTAGCATCCATTTTCTGACCAAAGATATTAGTAATTAACTGCGAAGATTAGTGATGATAATGTTTATATTGGAGCCAAGGTATAGGTGTGGATCCACTAAAAGGTGATGTAAGCAACCAATGTCCAGAATTAATAGCCAAGCCCAAAATATTATATATAAATATTATTATATATATCATATATATATATATATATATATATATATATAACCTAATATATAATAATATAATAGTAAGCAGTAATAGTTTTTCTTCTTTCAAGTGTTATAATGGCATACCATCATGTTGGTAATCAACGAATGAAATCAAGATCACATATAGAGGTGATATAAGAATGACAATAAACCCGCACATGTCGGCGAAGATAAAATGGGATAAGAAAAGTCCCATGGCAAGGTGAGCACTGATGGCGAGAACGAATATAGGAGGAAGATGTAAGCAATGTCGTTAGATAGGCCAAGAGAGAAACCTAACCATCCAATGATATTTAAAACTCTAAGGTAAAGTGGTGAGTGGTTGAGGACCTCCGTGCCTTTACCGACACCATCGTCTGTGGACTTTTTAAAGAGTTTCTAGACACGATCTCCTTGGCTAAAAATAGAATCAGGTTAGGATTTGCACCATAAAAGAGTAAATATGTGATAACCGGTAATATTTCCAGGGTTAAGTATTATAATATATTATAGTTTTATATTTTAAAGTCTTTTGATCTTGTTAGTTTTCCTAATGAAAGCTGAAAAGTTGACTTTTGTTGGCTATTTTACGTAAAAGTGATTTCGGTTTAACCAGGAATTTGGTGAAGTTCTGAGTTCGTAAATGAATCATTTATGATTTGACTTTCTGTTTTAGAGTGGTTTTGACGTTTTCAGTGCTTTCTGGGAAGTTTTCCTGCGTTTAACGAAAAATCGTCACGCAACGCGTACCG
>BQNB010196462.1:0-11286 GCA_026074375.1 Tanacetum coccineum | reverse complement strand
CTATTCATTGATATCTCTTTAATTAGATTTATCCCTAATTTTGGAGTAAAATTATTAATCTATATCTTCTCATTCACTTTCTCTTCATGATGATCTCCCTTCACTCTAAGTTGTGAGACCTATTTTATATGGCTAAAAAGCCCTAAACGATACCAACATTGTAACTTGTTCTCCTATTCTTAAATAACTTATCTCATCATCCCTTATTTTGGTGTATAACGCTGACTCTTTATTTATTTCTATGTCTTACTCTCATCATCTCCTCACTTTCCTTATTCGTTGATATCTCTTTAATTGGAGTTATCTTTAATTTTGGAGTAAAATTATGAATCTTTCTCTTCTCATTCAATTTTACTTCATGATGATCTCACTCCACTCTAAGTTGTGAGACCTATTTTATATGGCTAGAAAGCCCAAAACGATACCAACATTGTAACTTGTTCACCTGTTTTTAAATAACTTGTCTCATCATCCCTTATTGTAGTGTATAACGCCGACTCTTTATTTCTTTCTATGGCTTACACTCATCGTCTCCTTCACTTTCTCTATTCGTTGATTTCTATTTACTTGGAGTCATCCTTAATTCTGGTGTAAAATTATGAATCTTTTTCTTCTTATTCACTTTCTCTTCATGATGATCTCCCTCTACTCTAAGTTGTGAGACCAAATTTATATGGCTAGAAATCCCTAAACGATACCAACATTGTAACTTGTTCTCCTGTTTTTAAATAGCTTATCTCATCATCCCTTATTGTGGTGTATAACCCCGGCTCTTTATTTCTTTCCATGGCTTACTTTTATTATCTCCTTCACTTTCTCTATTCGTTGATTTCTGTTTACATAGAGTAATCCTTAATTTTGGAGTAAAATTATGAATCTTTCTCTTCTCATTCACTTTCTCTTCATGATGATCTCCCTCCACTCTAAGTTGTGAGAACTATTTTATATGGCTAGAAAGCCCTAAACGATACCAACATTGTATCTTTTTCTCATATTTTTAAATAATTTTTCTCATCATCCCTTATTGTGGTGTATAACCCCGGCTCTGTACTTCCTTCCATGACTTACTTTTATCATCTCTTTTACTTTCTCTATTCGTTGATTTCTGTTTACTTAGAGTCATCAATAATTTTGGTGTAAAATTCTGAATCTTTCTCTTCTCATTCACTTTCTCATCATGTTGCTCTCCCTCTACTCTAAGTTGTGAGACCTATTTTATACGGCTAGAAAGCCCTAAACGATACCAACATTGTAACTTGTTATCCTATTTTTAAATAACTTTTCTCATCATCCCTTATTATGGTGTATAACCCTGACTCTTTATTTTGTTCCATAGCTTACTTTTATCGTCTCCTTAAGTTTCTCTATTCGTTGATTTCTATTTACTTAGAGTCATCCTTAATTTTGGAGTAAAATTATGAATCTTTCTCTTCTCATTCACTTTCTATTCAAGATGATCTCTCTCCATTCTAAGTTGTGAGACCAATTTTATATGGCTAGAAAGCCCAAAACGATACCAACATTGTAACTTGTTCTCCTGTTTTTAAATAACTTGTCTCATCATCCCTTATTGAGGTGTATAACCCCTACTCTTTATTTCGTTCCATGTCATACTTTTATTGTCTCCTTCACTTTCTCTATTCATTGATTTCTATTTACTTGTAGTCGTCGTTAATTCTAGAGTAAAATTATGAATCTTTCTCTTCTCATTCACTTTCTCTTCATGATGATCTCCCCCACTCTAAGTTGTGAGACCAATTTTATATGGCTAGAAAGCCCTAAACGATACTAACATTGTAACTTGTTCTCCTATTTTTAAATAATTTTTCTCATCATCGCTTGTTGTGGTGTACCCGGCTCTTTATTTCTGTCTATGGCTTACTCTCATCGTCTCCTTCACTTTCTCTATTTTTTTATTACTCTTTGCTTGTAGTCATCCTTCATTCCCGAGTAAAATTTTTAATCTTTCTCTTTGTGAAGCTCTCCCTCCACTCTAAGTTGTGAGACCTATTTTATATGGCTAGAAAGCCTTAAACAATACCAACATTGTAACTTGTTCTCTTGTTTTTAAATAACTTGTCTCATCATCCTTTATTGTGGTGTATAACTCTGACTTTTTATTTTGTTCCATGGTTTACTTTTATCTTCTCCTTCACTTTCTTTTTTCGTTGATTTCTATTTACTTAAAGTCATGCTTAATTCTGGAGTAAAATTATGATTTTTTCTCTAATCATTCACTTTTTCTTCATGATGATCTCGCTCCACTCTAAGTTGTGAGACCTCTTTTATATGGCTAGAAAGCCCTAAACGATACCATCATTGTAACTTGTTTTCCTATTTTTAAATAACTTATCTCATCATCCCTTATTGTGGTTTATAACCCCGACTCTTTATTTCGTTCCATGGCTTACTTTTTTTCGTCTCCTTCACTTACTCTATTCGTTGATTTCTGTTTATTAGGAGTCATCCTTAATGCTGGAGTAAAATTATGAATCTTTCTCTTCTCATTCACTTTCTCTTCATGATGATCTCCTACCACTATAAGTTGTAAGACATATTTTAGATGGCTAGAAAGTCCTAAACAATACCAATATTGTAACTTATTCTCCTATTTTTAAATAACTTGTCTCATCATCCCTTATTATGATGTATAAACCCAACTCTTTATTTCGTTCCGTAGCTTACTTTTATTGACTCCTTCACTTTCTCTATTCGTTGATTTCTGTTTACTTGGAGTCATCCTTAATTCTAGAGTAAAATCATGAATCTTTCTCTTCTCATTCACTTTCTCTTCAGGATGATCTCCCTCTACTCTAAGTTGTGAGACCTATTTTATATGGCTAGAAAGCCCTAAACAATACCAACATTGTAACTTGTTTTACTATTTTAAAATAACTTATCTCATCATCCCTTATTGTGGTGTATAACCCTGACTCTTTATTTCTTTCTATGGCTTACTCTCATTGTCTCCTTCACTTTCTATATACATTTATTTCTCTTTACTTGGAGTTATCCCTAATTTTGGAGTAAAATTATTAATCTTTCTCTTCTCATTCACTTTCTCTTCATGATGCTCTCCCACCACTCTAAGTTGTGAGACCGATTTTATATGGCTAGAAAGCCCTAAACGATACCAACATTGTAACTTGTTCTCCTGTTTTTAAATAACTTGTCTCATCATCCCTTATTGTGGTGTATAACACCGACTATTTATTTCGTTCCATGGCTTACTTTTATCATCTCCTTCACTTTATCTATTCGTTGATTTCTATTTACTATTAGTCATCTTTAATTCTAGAGTAAATTTATGAATCTTTCTCTTCTCATACACTTTCTCTTCATTATGATCTCCCTCCACTCTAAGTTGTGAGACCTATTTTATGTGGCTAGAAAGCCCAAAACAATACCAACATTGTAACTTATTTTCCTATTTTTAAAAACTTGTCACATCATCTCTTATTGTGGTGCATAACCCCGACTCTTTATTTCGTTCCATGGCTTACTTTTATCGTCTCCTTCACTTTCTCTATTTGTTGATTTCTGTTTACTTAAATTATGCTTAATTCTGGTGTAAAATTATGAATTTTTCTCTTCTCATTCACTTTTTCTTCATGATGATCTCGCTCCACTCTAACTTGTGAGACCTATTTTATATGGCTAGAAAGCCCTAAATGATACCAACATTGTAACTTGTTTTCCTATTTTTAAATAACTTATCTCATCATCCCTTATTGTGGTTTATAACCCTGACTCTTTATTTCGTTCCATGGCTTACTTTTTTTCATCTCCTTCACTTACTCTATTCGTTGATTTCTGTTTACTTAGAGTCATCCTTAATTCTGGAGTAAAATTATGATTCTTTCTCTTCTCATTCACTTTCTCTTCATGATGATCTCCTTCCACTCTAAGTTTTGAGACTTGATTTATATGGCTAGAAAGTCCTAAATGATACCAACATTGTAACTTGTTCTCATGTTTTTAAATAACTTGTCTCATTATCCTTTATTGTGATGTATAAACCCAACTCTTTATTTCGTTCCATGGCTTACTTTTATCGTCTTCTTCACTTTCTCTATTCGTTGATTTTTGTTTTCTTGGAGTCATCCTTATTTATGGAGTAAAATTATGAATTTTTCTCTTCTCATTCACTTTCTCTTCAAGATGATCTCCCTCTACTCTAAGTTGTGAGACCTATTTTATATGGCTAGAAAGCCCTAAACGATACCAACATCGTAACTTGTTTTACTATTTTTAAATAACTTGTCTCATTATCCCTTATTGTGGTGTATAACCCCGACTCTTTATTTCTTTCTATGGCTTACTCTCATTATCTCATTCACTTTCTATATTCATTGATTTCTCTTTGCTTGGAGTTATCCCTAATTTTGTAGTAAAATTATTAACCTTTCTCTTCTCATTCACTTTTTCTTAATGATGCTCTCCCACCACTCTAAGTTGTGAGATCAATTTTATATGGCTAGAAAGCCCTAAACGATACCAACATTGTAACTTGTTCTCCTGTTTTTAAATAATTTGTCCTATCATCCCTTATTATGGTGTATAACCCCAACTCTTTATTTTGTTTCATGGCTTAGTTTTATCATCTCCTTCACTTTCTCTATTCGTTGATTTCTGTTTAATTAGAGTCATCCTTAATTCTAGAGTAAATTTATGAATCTTTCTCTTCTCATTCACTTTCTCTTCATGATGATCTCTCTAAACTCTAAGTTGTGAGACCTATTTCATATGGCTAGAAAGCCCTAAACGATACCAACATTGTAACTTATTTTCCTATTTTTAAATAACTTTTCACATCATCCCTTATTGTGGTGCATAACCCCGACTCTTTATATCGTTCCATGGCTTACTTATATCATCTCCTTCACTTTCTTTATTCGTTGATTTCTGTTTACTTAGAGTCATCCTTAATTCTGGAGTAAAATTACGAATTTTTCTCTTCTCATTCACTTTCTCTTCATGATGATCTCCCTTCACTCTAAGTTGTGAGACCTATTTTATATGGTTAAAAAGACCTAAACGATACCAATATTGTAACTTGTTCTCCTATTTTTAAATAACTTGTCTCATCATCCCTTATTGTGGTGTATAACGCTGACTCTTTATTTCGTTCCATGGCTTACTTTTATTCTCTCCTTCACTTTCTCTATTTGTTGATTTCTGTTTACTTAGAGTCATCCTTAAATCTGGAGTAAAATTATGAATCTTTCTTTTCTCATTCACTTTCTCTTCATGATGATCTCCTTCCACTCTAAGTTGTGAGACCTAATTTATATGGCTAGAAAGTCCTAAACGATACCAACATTGTAACTTGTTCTCTTGTTTTTAAATAACTTGTCTCATTATCCTATATGGTGATGTATAAACCCAACTCTTTATTTCGTTCCATGGCTTACTTTTATCGTCTTCTTCACTTTCTCTATTCGTTGATTTTTGTTTTCTTGGAGTCATCCTTAATTATGGAGTAAAATTATGAATCTTTCTCTTCTCATTCACTTTCTCTTCATGATGATCTCCCTCTACTCTAAGTTGTGAGACCTATTTTATATGGCTAGAAATCCCTAAACGATACCAACATTGTAACTTGTTTTACTATTTTTAAATAACTTGTCTCATCATCCCTTATTGTGGTGTATAACCCTGACTCTTTATTTCTTTCTATGGCTTACTCTCATTATCTCATTCACTTTCTATATTCATTGATTTCTCTTTGCTTGGAGTTATCCCTAATTTTGTAGTAAAATTATTAACCTTTCTCTTCTCTTTCACTTTCTCTTCATGATGCTCTCCCACCACTCTAAGTTGTGAGACCGATTTTATATGGCTAGAAAGCCCTAAACGATACCAACATTGTAACTTGTTCTCCTATTTTTAAATAATTTGTCCTATCATCCCTTATTATGGTGTATAACCTCAACTCTTTATTTTGTTCCATGGCTTAGTTTTATCATCTCCTTCACTTTCTCTATTCGTTGATTTCTGTTTACTTAGAGCCATCCTTAATTTTGGAGTAAAATTATGAATCTTTCTCTTCTCATTCACTTTCTCTTCATGATGATCTCCCTCTACTCTAAGTTGTGAGACCTATTTTATATGGCTAGAAAGCCCTAAACGATACCAACATTGTAACTTGTTCTCCTATTTTTAAATAACTTGTCTCATCATCCCTTATTGTGGTGTATAACCCCGACTCTTTATTTCTTTCTATGGCTTACTCTCATCGTCTCCTTCACTTTCTCTATTCGTTGATATCTCTTTAATTGGAGTCATCCTTAATTCTGGAGTAAAATTATGAATCTTTCTCTTCTCATTCATTTAGGGCTTTCTAGCCATATAAAATAGGTCTCACAACTTAGAGTGGAGGGAGATCATCATGAAGAGAAACTGAAATAGAAGAGAAAGATTTCAAATTTTACTCCAAAATTAAGGATGACTGCAAGTAAACAGAAATGAACGAATAGAGAAAGTGAAGGAGACAATAAAAGTAAGCCACAGAACGAAATAAAGAGTCAAGGTTATACACCACAATAAGGGATGATGAGACAAGTTATTTAAAAACCTGAGAACAAGTAACAATGTTGGTATTGTTTAAGGCTTTCTAGCCATATGAAATAGGTCTCACAACTTAGAGTAGAGGGAGAGCATCATGAAGAGAAAGTGGATGAGAAGGGAAAGATTAATAATTTTACTCTAGAATTAGGGATGACTCCAAGCAAAGAGACATCAACGAATAGAGAAAGTAAATGATACAATGAGAGTAAGCCATAGAAAGAAATAAAGAGTCAGGGGTTATACACAACAATAAGGAATAATGAGAAAATTTATTTAAAAACGGGAAAACAAGTTACAATGTTGGTAACATTTAGGGCTTTCTAGGCAATTAAAATATGTCTCACAACTTAGAGTGGACTGAGATCATCATGAAGTGAAAGTAGATATGCTTACTTTTATCGTCTCCTTCACTTTCCCTATTCGTTGATTTCTCTTTGCTTGGAGTCAACCCTAATTCTGGAGTAAAGTTGTGAATCTTTCTCTTCATGATGATCTCCCTCCACTCTAAGTTGCGAGACATATTTTATTTGCCTAGAAAGCCCTAAATGTTACCAACATTGTAACTTTTTCTCCTATTTTTATATAATTTTCCTCATTATTCCTTATTGTGGTGTATAACCCATACCTTTTATTTTTTTCTATGGCTTACACTCATCGTCTCCTTCACTTTCGTTATTTGTTGATTTCTCTTTTCTTGGAGTCATCCCTAATTCCAGAGTAAAATTATTAATCTTTCTCTTCTAATTCACGTTCTCTTGATGATGATCTCCCTCCACTCTAAGTTGTGAGATAAGTTATTTAAAAATAGGAAAACAAGTTACAATGTTTGTATCGTTTAGTTCTTTCTAGGCATATAAAATAGGTCTCATAACTTAGAGTGGAGGGAGAGCATCATGAAGAGAATGTGAATTAGAATAGAAAGATTAATAATTTTACTCCAGAATTAGGGATGACTCCAAGAAAAGAGAAATAACCAAATATAGAAAGTGAAGGAGACGATGAGAGTAAGCCATAGAAAGAAATAAAGGGTCTGGGTTATACACCACAATAAGGAATGATGAAAAAAATTATTTAAAAATATGAGAACAAGTTACAATGTTGTAAACATTTAAGGCTTTCTAGGCAAATAAAATAGGTCTCACAACTTAGAGTGGAGGGAGATCAACATGAAGAGAAAGCAAAGATTAATTATTCATCTAGGGTTTTGGTTCTTTTTTCCAGTGTTCCTATCTATAGGGGTTTTGTTGGTTAATCTATTTACCCTTAACGAATTCCTCAAACCCTAATCATTTTTAGGGTTTTAGTTTTATTGAATAATCTCAGCTAAGGTTCATTGCAGTCATTGGGTGCTAGACTGTGGTAACCGTTGTATAATTATTTTGCACTGGTTTTGTTGGTGAATACTGCGGTGTTGGGATTGGATGGTGGGTTATTAGAGAGATGGACAAAGGTTTTCTCAATAGGAAATCTAAGGACAAGAACCATATCAGCGATGTTTCGAAGAGCACGAGTTCATTGGTGTCCGATCTTATTGCAAAGATTAAAAGTATTGATGGTAAAATATTAGGTAAAGACGGCGAGCCAACGATAGCCCAAAGGTGTGTTCGTTTCTCTAACACAAATAAGAAGGAAACATGGGATGGTGCTCAAGTTGCTAATATTGGTGTTATGGAAACTGCTGTTCCTTTGACTACCATATAAAATAGTTCTCACAATTTAGTGTGGAGGGAGAGCATCATGAAGAGAAATTGAATGAGAAGAGAAAGATTAATAATTTTTCTCCGGAATTAGGGATGACTCCAAGCAAAGAGAAATCAATTAATAGAGAAAGTACATGAGACAATGAGAGTAATCCATAGAAAGAAATAAAGAGTCGGGGTTATACACCACAATAAGGGATAACGAGACAAGTTATTTAAAAATAGGAAAACAAGTTACATTGTTGGTATCGTTTAGGGCTTTCTAGCCATTAAAAATAGGTCTCACAACTTAGAGTGGAGTGAGATCATCATGGAGTGAAAGTGAATGAGAAGACAAAGATTAATAATCTTAGACCAGAATTAAGGATGACTTCAATTAAAGAGTTATCAACGAATAGAGAAAGTGAAGGAAACGATTAGAGTAAGCCATAGAATGAAATAAAGAGTCTGGGCTATATACCATAATAAGGGATGATGAGACAAGTTATTTAAAAATAGGAAAACAAGATACAATGTTGGTATCGTTTAGGGCTTTCTAGCCATATAAAATAGTTCTCACAACTTAGTGTGAAGGGAGAGCATAATGAAGAGAAAGTGAATGAGAAGAGAAAGATTAATAATTTTACTCCGGAATTAGGGATGACTCCAAGTAAAGAGAAATCAATGAATAGAGAAAGTGAAGGAGACGATGAGAGTAAGCCATAGAAAGAAATAAAGAGTCGGGGTTATACACCACAATAAGGGATGACGAGACAAGTTATTTAAAAATAGGAAAACAAGTTACATTGTTGGTATCATTTAGGGCTTTCTAGCCATATAAAATAGGTCTCACAACTTAGAGTGGAGTGAGATCATCATGAAGTGAAAGTGAATGAGAAGAGAAAGATTCATAATTTTACTCTAGAATTAAGGATGACTCCAATTAAAGAGATATCAACGAATATAGAAAGTGAAGGAGACGATGAGAGTAAACCATAGAATGAAATAAAGAGTTTGGGTTATATACCACAATAAGGGATGATGAGAAAAGTTATTTAAAAATATAAAAACAAGTTACATTGTTGGTATAGTTTAGGGCTTTCTAGCCATATAAAATAGTTCTCATAACTTAGTATGGAGGGAGATCATCATGAAAAGAAAGTGAATGAGAAGAGAAAGATTAATAATTTTACTCTAGAATTAGGGATGACTCTAAGCAAAGGGAATTCAACGAATAGAGAAAGTAAAGGAGACGATGAGAGTAATCCATAGAAAGAAATAAAGAGTCGGGGTTATACACCACAATAAGGAATGATGAAAAAAATAATTTAAAAACAGGAGAACAAGTTACAATGTTGGTATCGTTTAGGGCTTTCTAGCCATATAAAATATGTCTCACAACTTAGAGTGGAGAGAGATCATCATGAAGAGAAAGTGAATGAGAAGAGAAAGATTAATAATTTTACTCTGGAATTAGGGATGACTCCAAGCAAAGAGAAATCAACGAATAGAGAAAGTGAATGAGACGATGAGAGTAAGCCATAGAATGAAATAAAGAGTCTGGGTTATACACCACAATAAGGGATGATGAGATAATTTATTTAAAAATAGGAAAACAAGTTACAATGTTGGTATCATTTAGGGCTTTCTAGCCATATAAAATAGGTCTCACAACTTAGTATGGAGGGAGAGCATCATGAAGAGAAAGTGGATGAGAAGAGAAAGATTAATAATTTTACTCCAGAATTAGCGATGACTCCAAGCAAAGAGAAATCAACGAATAGAGAAAGTGAAGGAGGCGATGAGAGTAAGCCATAGAACGAAATAAAGAGTCGGGGTTATACACCACAATAATGGATGATGAGACAAGTTATTTAAAACAGGAAAACGAGTTACAATGTAGGTATCGTTTAGGCTTTCTAGCCATATAAAATAGGTCTCACAACTTAGAGTGGAGGTAGATCATCATGAAGAGAAAGTTAATGAGAAGAGAAAGATTAATAATTTTACTCCAGAATTAGGGATGACTCCAATCAAAGAGAAATCATTGAATAGTTAAAGTGAAGGAGATGATGAGAGTAAGCCATAGAAAGAAATAAAGAGTCTGCGTTATATACCACAATAGGGGATGTATACACCACAATAAGGAATAAGGGATGATGAGATAAGTTATTTAAAAATAGGAGAACAAGTTACATTGTTGGTAACGTTTATCGCTTTCTAGGCCTATAAAATAGGTCTCACAACTTAGAGTGGAGGGAGATCATCAAGAAGAGAAACTGAATAAGAAGAGAAAGATTTATAATTTTACTCTAGAATTAAGGATGACTCCAAGAAAAGAGAAAACAACAAATAGAGAAAGTAAAGGAGACGATGAGAGTAAGCCATAGAACGAAATAAAGAGTCAGGGTTATACACCACAATAAGGGATGATGAGATAAGTTATTAAAAAATAGGAGAACAAGTTACAACGTTGGGATCGTTTAGGGCTTTCTAGCCATATAAAATAGGTCTCACAACTTAGAGTAGAGTGAGATCATCATGAAGTGAAAGTGAATGAGAAGAGAAAGATTAATAAATTTACTCTAGAATTGAGGATGACTCCAATTAAAGAGATATCAATGAATAGAGAAAGTGAAAGAAACGATAAGAGTAAGCCATAGAATGAAATAAAGAGTCTGGGTTATATACCACAATAAGGGATGATGAGACAAGTTATTTAAAAATAGGAAAACAAGTTATAATGTTGGTATCGTTTAGGGCTTTCTAGCTGGTATGTGTTTAATTACACATACCATTCTCCATTAATAACGAACTTAAATGACTAAAAACGTACCAAAAATACATTGTATTTGTATGTTTTGCTTTTGTATTGTGCATGATACGGATATTCAAAAAAAGAACAAAAAGAAAGCCAAAATCAAGCAATTCCAAGCACAGAGTGGAAAGGGCAAAGTTAAAAGTCAGACAAAGCAAGAAAATACAACTTGAGGGGCTAAAACTGCCAAACCTCAAGTTGTATTACAAAAGATTAAAA